>JAULJZ010146115.1:0-10449 GCA_032270985.1 Heliamphora pulchella | reverse complement strand
TCTCTCTCTCTCTCTATATATATATATATATATATATATATATATATATATATTGAAATCTTTCTAAATTTTTTTTAAAGATAGCGTATTCCTTAAATGAAACAAAACTAATACAGATTTGATACATTATTAACGAATTGATACATTTTATACAAAACTGATATATGAACAATTTACGCAAATATAATGCCAAACAAATGTATCAGTTACGCAAAAAAATTGATACAAATATATAAGAACTGATATATTGATACATAATTGATACAAAACTGATATATTAATATATAACTGATACATTAATACAGAACTGATGCATAAATAGTTCAATAATATTCCGTATTGAATGTATTGTTAAAGAAAAATAAGATTTTAAAAATACAATGTCAATCAAATGTATCACTTTCACAGAAATACAAATTTGTTTGTATGTATTATTTTAGATGCTTATTCTTTCAGAAAAATAATGATACATTAATCATTTATAAGTCTCATAAGTGATGCTCATCAATAACTCAAACATCCATATATAATGATAAATGTATAGATTACGTAGTTCCAAACACAAAATCATTCTCTAACAATGTACTCACCGAATCGATCAACCTCTCAATTCAATCGATTTCAATTCGTCGACGAATCATCTTCTCCTTCTTCTTAGGAGATTCGGATTGAGATCGAAAGTCTCAGATTCAGCAGAGATGGCGGCAGTGGCAGTGCGGCTACTGATCTGATCTCGCGAACAGATTTGGCAGCGACGAGTGCATCGGGATCACCAGCGACGGAGATGGCACGGAAGGCGGCTGGCGTCGACACTGGAGGGGTGGCCGGCGGCGTGGCGTGCAGCATCGGGGGAGGGGGTCGATGGTCATTGGTCGGTGGTCGGTGGTCGGTGGTGGCTATGTGCTAGTCGCAAGTGGTGAGTTACAGAGAGAGAGAAATGAAAGTTTAGATAATCATAATTAGGTATGGTAATAGAAAGAAAAGTTTAGATAATCATAATTAGTTATGGTAATAGAATATTAGGCAAAATTTAAATATTCTTTTTTATCTAATCTTTTTAATATGGATAAATTAGTCATAAAATTTTATTCTTATTTATGATGGGATTAAAATTAGTAAAATAAATATAATAGGATTAAAACTCTTATGATGTCTAAAATTAGAACTAATTCTTAAATTTCTCAATTTTTTAAGCATTCCCAATCTCCTCTCAGAAAAGGTAATCGAAACAACTAAAGTTTTCATTAATTAATGAGTTATTAAATCAAAAGTTTTCCAACCTCTAAGCATTTATTTTGTGAAAGTAATCGAAACTTGGAAAAATCAAATCTTCCCTCGCCAAAAATTTAATACCCTTAAGAAAAAAACTACCCTATTATTTAAAAGTAAAGAAAATAAAAATTTATTCAAAACTTCAGTTTAAAAGGAAAAATAACAATATATTAGACATTTTGAGAAAAAACAAAAAACAGAAAAGACTACTCGAAACAAAATATTCTAAATAATGTAACTTTTTTATTTTAAAAAATTAAATTTCTATAAAGTCGAATTTTTTAAGCATTCCCAACCTCCTCTAAGAATAAAGGTAATCTAAACAACTAAAATTTTTAATAATTAATGAGTTATTAAATCAAAAGTTTTCCAACCTCTAAGCATTTATATTGTGATAGTAATCGAAACTTGGAAAAACCAAATCTACCCTCGCCTAAAATTTAATACCCTTAACAAAAAAAACAACCCTATTATTTAAAAGTAAATAAAATAAAAATTTATTCAAAACTTTGGTTTAAAAGGAAAAAACAACAATATATTAGACATTTTGAGAAAAAACAAAAAGCAAAAAAAACTACTCGAAACAAAATATTCTAAATAATGTAACTCTTTTATTTTAAAAAATTAAATTTTTAAAAAGTCAAACTTTTTAAGCATTTCCAACCTCTTCTAAGAATAAAGGTAATCGAAACAACTAAAAATTTTTAATAATTAATGGGTTATTAAATCAAATGTTTTCCAACCTCAAAGCATCTATATTGTGATAGTAATCGAAACTTGGAAAAACCAAATCTACCATCGCCTAAAATTTAATACCCTCAATAAAAAAACATCTCTATTATTTAAAAATAAAATAATAAAAATTTATTCAGAACTACCATCTAAAAGGAAAAAGTAACAATATAATAGTCATTTTGAGAAAAAGCAAAAAATAGAAAAGACAACTCAAAACAAAATATTCTAAATAATGTAACTTTTTTATTTTTTTAAAAAAATTAAATTTCTAAAAAGCCAAACTTTTTTAAGCATTCCCAACCTCCTCTAAGAGTAAAGATAATCGAAACAACTAAAGTTTTCAATAATTAATGAGTTATTAAATCAAAAGTTTTCCAACCTCTAAGCGTCTATATTGTGATAGTAATCGAAACTTGAAGAACCAAATCTACCCTTGCCTAAATTTAATAATTTAGTTTTATAGAGAGATGACGTTTACTTTAAGTTTTAAAATGTTCAGTAATTTTTTTGGTTAGTGACTGGACCATGGATTTAGGACTGGACTTTATTAATTTTTTGGGCTTATATCAAATTTTATATCAAGATTATGGAATTTTTTTCCACAAAAGCCAACTGTAAGGGGCACGAGTGCTATTTTAGCTTAGTTAAGTACAAGGGCAATATTGACAAATTAAAGTGAGTCTAATATCATGACTTAAAAGTACTTGACTTTCGTCAACAATTATATCATAATTAATTCAATGGTCCATCTAATATTATTTAAAAGTACAATAGGATCTGTTGTATTTTTAAATAATATTAATTTTTTATATAATTTTATAATTGAACAGTTCATATTGTAAACCTCACTAAATATGTTATTCACGTATAAAGTCAGATTTAATTGAACATTGTTCGCGACATGATCTGATCCAATTTGTTTTTAAAAAAATGAATGATCAGATTATGCAGCTAACTTTGTCCAATTAATCTATATTTTTTGTGTGTAAATTTTGCAATTGACGATATCTACAATATAAATAGTTAAGCCATTAACTTAGTTTACGGGTTCACAACCCGAGGACACTAAGCACCCACCAACCTCGTTTACGGGGATTAACCTGAAGGCACGTAGGGATCTACTCTGCGCACGTTTCTGAATTTTTACTGTGGAGCAATAGAAGCCCAACTCAACACATCCATTGCCACGGTACATCTATGAATAACATTTAAAAATTCACAAGCAGTTATACAACACATGTATAAAAGAGATCCAATCCATCAACATGGAGATCTAGAAGTATGTAAAAACATGATGTTCACCAAAACGTTTTAAAAGTTGAGATTCAACCCCAAAAGCTAGCTTTAAACCTCCAAAAAATACGTTTTTCAAACATTTTCACCCATCAGCCCAGGTCCAGTCGACTGGACCCATCCTCCAATCGACTGAAAAACACACTAAAAAAGTACAAAACACCAAACACACGGTCCAGTCGACTGACCCCGTGAGTTCAGTCGACTGAACCCACCAAACTATGATCCAGTCGACTGACTCCATGAGTTCAGTTGACTGAACCAACCCAGAAAATGTTTTTAGGGTATGGTTTTCCCATTTTGAACTCAAGACGAAGCCTCGAAACTTCCATCAAACACCCATGAACTCACATACATCAAAGCCTACCACTGAAGGCCTCAAAGAAGCATCCAACACAGTTTTCATCCAACCAAAACGACAAAAAAAAAAGGTTTTTAAACCAAAAACTCAATTTTCCAAAAACATGAAACATCTTTTCATGAATATAAAATGGTAAAAATGCATAAGACTACATATAACACCCTCTAACAACTTTAAAGTCTAGAATCCTACCTCGATGAGTTGAAAACTCGACCTCTCGTTCCACGTGCAAAATTGAGCTTCGTCGAAATAGAATTTCGTCCGGATGGATGCGTAGACCACGATGCTAACAACAAGGATCGGTTGTTGGATCGTCAAAAACCAAGCTCCGGGCCCCCAAGAAGTTAGAGAGAAGGCAAAGAGAAAAATAGAGAAAACTTAGTTAAGAAGTTTTGAAAATGTCTAACTTCATATATTTATAGGCCTCCAAAATATCTTCTTTTTTTTTGAAATTCTTAAAATTCAAACCACAACCCCCAACAACCCCCAGGACCAACCCAGCATGCATAGATATACTCAAACACGCATCAAATTGCTTAAAAACATGTAGAAACAAAATTTCTAAACATGCGTCGAAAAAAACCGAATATGCATTTAACATAAAAAGGGGTGGTACAGGGTCTCACAACTCTCCCCCCTTTAAGGAATTTCGTTCCCAAAATTCACTACAAGGTCATGAGGTAAATAGCTCCGGGTATCTAGCATGCACCCCAGACTCAAGCTCCCACGTCGCTTCTTCAACCCCGTGATGATGCCATAAGACCTTGACATAAGTAATTGTTCTCCCCCGTAACACTTACTCCTTCATAACAAGAATCTTCACTGGACGCTCTTCATAGGTGACATCCTCATCAACCCGCAGTTCAGCCAAATATAATACATGTGAAGGATCAGACTCGTACCTTCGAAGCATAAAAATGTGAAACACGTTATGTATAGACGCCAACTGTGGTGGCAAGGCCAGACGGTAAGCAACCTCGCCAATCTGCTCCAGGATCTCAAAAGGGCCAATAAAGCGTAGTGATAGCTTCCCGCTACGGCCAAACCTCATCAAGCCTCTACGTGGCGAGACCTTCAGAAACATGTGATCTTCCACTGCAAACTCCAAAGGCCTTCTCCTCTGATCTGCATAACTTTTCTGGTGGCTCTGCGCTATCACTAGATGTTGGCGAATCACTACAATCTTCTCTGTCGTCTCTCATATCATGTCTAGTCCCAAAACTGTGGTCTCTCCCACATCTGTCCAACACACTGGTGACCTACACAGTCTACCATACAAAGCCTCATACGGTGCCATCCCAATACTAGACTGATAGTTGTTGTTGTATACAAACTCTACCATAGGTAGGTGATCCTCCCAAGAACCCCTGAAATCAAGTACACATGCCCTCAACATATCCTCTAGAACCTGTATAGCCCTCTCAGACTGGCCATCCGTCTGGGGGTGAAAAGCAGTACTGAACATCAAGTTCGTCCTCAAGGCCTTCTGAAGACTCTGCCAAAAGCACGAGGTGAATCGCGGGTCTTGGTCAGAAATAATAGGCACTGGCACTCCATGCAACCAGACTATCTCTCTGACATACAACCTACTCAGTCTATCCACCGAGTCCATCACGCAGATGGGGAAAAAGTGTGCAGACTTCGTCAACCTATCAACCACAACGCATATAGCGTCGTGTTCCCTAGGTGATCGAGAAAGTCCTGACATAAAGTCCATTGTGACGTTCTCCTACTTCCACTCTGATATCGGTAATGGCTGTAGCAATCCTGTCGACCTCTGGTGTTCTGCCTTCACCTTCTGATAGGTCAGGCACTGAGAAACAAATCGGACCACGTCTCTCTTCATTCCCGTCCAACAAAACTGACGACGTAGATCATGGTACATCTTCGTGCCTCCTGGGTGCACAACAAGGCAAGAATGATGACACTCATGTAGTATATCTGCACAGCATGACTCTGGCACAAACAACCTCCCTGCCAATTTCAGACTCTAGTCAGAACCCACAACCCATCCTGCTGTATCCTCCCCACAGCAACTCGATCCCGTATCATCTGAGCTTCTTGTTCCATTTGCTGGACCTCTAGCACACGTGCTATCAACGCTGGTCATGAAACTACTAAGAATAAGGTGGCACCCGTCGCTGTCTCTTCGGATCAAACTCCTCGATCTCTCCAAGCACGTGCCACTCGCGTATAGCCACAGAAGATAACGACCCATAAGATCTCCTACTGAGTGCATCAACCACAACATTAGCCTTCCCTGAATGATACTGCAAGTCAAAGTCATAATCCTCCAACAACTCCATCCATCTTCGTTGGGGCAAGTTCAGGTCCTTCTGCGAAAATAAATATTTTAAACTCTTGTGATCTGAGAAAACCTCGAAGTGCTCACCATAAAGATAGTGATGCCATGTCTTCAAGGCAAAGACCACGGTAGCCAACTTCAGGTCGTGTGTCGGGTAGTTCTTCTCATGCGTCTTCAACTGCCGAGAACCATAGGCTACAACCTTACCTCCCTACATCAAAACACAGCCTAAACCATCATGTGATGCATCACAGTACACTGTATACCCCAAGCCTCGCTCTGGGATAATCAACACTGGCGCGCTAGTCAACCTCGTCTTCAGCTCTTGGAATGCTGACTCATAGGACTCGCTCCAAACGAACACAACTCCCTTCCGCGTCAGATGTGTCATCGGTGCATCAAGTCTCGTAAAATCCTTCATGAATGCCGATAATAACCTGCTAAACCCAGAAAATTACGAATCTCAAAGACGTTCTTTGGTCGCTCCCAACCCGTCACAACATCTATCTTTGACGAATCCACAGTTACCCTGTCTATCGACACTACATGTCCCAGAAACCTCACCTTAGACATCCAGAACTCGCACTTCTCGAACTTCGCATACAAGCGATGCTCTCTCAAAGTCTGCAGAATAATACGCAGGTGATCCTTGTGTGCCTCCCTAGTGGGTGAGTAGATGAGAATATCATCCACAAACATCACCACAAAACTATCCAGATAAGGAAGGAAGATTCGGTTCATCAAACCCATAAACGTAGCAGGAGCATTTTTCAGACCGAATGGCATGATCAGAAACTCATAGTGACCATAGCGAGTCTGAAAGGCGGTCTTCGCTATGTCCTCGTCCCTAATTCTCAACTGGTGGTATCCTGATCTCAAGTCAATCTTAGAAAAGCAGCTCGACCCTTTCAACTGATCAAACAAATCATCTATCCTCGGTAAAGGATACTTGTTCTTTACTGTCACCTAATTCAGTTTCTGGTAGTCGATACACAATCACAAGGATCCATCCTTCTTCTTGGAAAAAAGAGCAGGAGCTCCCAACGGTGAAGTGCTCGGGTGCACAAACCCCCTATCTAGTAACTCCTATAGCTGTACCTTGAGTTCGCGCAACTCAGCGGGTGCAAAACAGTAAGACGGCATGGATATGGGAGCAGTTCCTGGAACCAACTCAATAGAGAACTCTACCTCCCGATTTAGCAGCAACTCAAACAGATCGTCAGGAAAGACATCTAGATAGTTGCAAACCATCGAAGGTAACGCTCCTCGAACCCCAACCTCCTTATCCAACATGAGAGCTGCAAAGAGGGAACCCAGGTTGCCCTGGTTCCATGCAACACCGGACATAGACACCAAACCCTCATCCCGGTCACCCACGAAGAAAAAGAAATCTCCTACCGGTGTACAAATTGTTACCCTTCGTCGATCACAATCGATAAAGGCATGATAGGTGGCCAGCCAATTCATCCCTAAGATGACATCAAACGCGGTCATGTCTAGAATGATAAAATCGAACTCTAAATAACGATCGGCGACCTCCAACACACAGGATCTACAAACAAGACTCAATGTCACACTCCCACTAATTAGGGTCTCTACGCTTAAGGCACTACCCAACAAGTCTGTTTTCAAGCCCAAAGTAGATGCAACAGCAAATGATACAAACGAATGTGATGCTCCCGTGTCGATAAGAACACTAGCCCATGATCTATAGATTAGAAGAGTACCTATGATCATGGAGGTGGTAGCAGTAACATCGGGTATGACCAGTGCTCTTGATGAACTGGGATCTGCAAGAACATAAGCTTTAGCCTATCCATTGTGGCCCTGAACTATCGACTGTCTACCCGATTGTACTGAGGCGCCCCCTTCTACAAATCTGGATGGCTGGCGTCCCTGGGCAGATGGAGTAATAGGTGCTCTGGCTGTACTCTGCATACTCCCTCCTCTAGGGCCATCTCTACGGATGTGCCCAGACTGGCCGCACTCAAAACATACCACTGGCCCCCTTCCCTGAGCTTGCAACTGCGACTGTACCTGAACAGGCGCTGAACTTCGGCACTCTGCCGCACAATGCCCTGGCCATTGGCATCTAAAGCAAACAAGCACTCTCTGATCTGACCTTCCCGTTGAAGCTACAGGAGGTATAGATGCAAAAGACTGTGGCGGATACAACCCCGCTAGATGTGAACTCGAACCAGATGTCCGTCGATGCTTGTTCTCCCTATGTCCCTGACCTTGTGCTCTTCCCTCATCTTGCTGACCCTTACTGTCCCTGTCTCTGCGCTTCTCGTTCAAAGTGTCTTCCACCTTCATGGCGATCTCCACCAACTCTGTAAAGACTTGCATCCTGAATTCCACCACTCTGTCTCTAATAGCGGGCCTCAAACCTCTTCGCACAGAACTCATCAGTAGGTACGATCTCCTGAGCAAATTGAGATAAGCTAGTGAACTCGGCCTCATACTCAATCACTGTCATGTTCCCTTGAGTCAGAAAAAAGAAGTCCTCTCTATACCGATCCCTCAGAGTCGCTAGAAAGTATTTCTCCAAAAATATCTTCATGAATGCCTCCCAAGTGCCTCCGACTGTAGTCTTGGCAAACTTCCACCACATGTGAGCACTTCCCCTCAGTTGGAAAGTAGCAAAAGTAACCCTCAGGTCATCTTCCTCAATCTATAGTGTATCCAGAATCCTAGTAACCAGCTCCAGCCATTCTGTGGCTACCGTGGGGTTGGGATCCCCAGAAAAGGTAGGAGGGTTCAGATGGCGAAACTCACGCATCGCGACCGTGGCCCTCGGCTCAGGTACACTCTCCCTTCCCCTAGTGGCCTCAGCCAGTTGTCGGATGGAGCCAACCATCTCACGCAACAGATCTCCCCCATCAACAGGTCCGTGGGGTGCATTAGCATCCCCAACACCTGGGACTGGAACATCCCTTCGGCCAGAACCACGGCCACGGCCTCGTTCTCCCCGCGTGGACATAACTCTATACGAAAGCAACATAACAGGATAAGCATCCATACAACATGTTATTGCTAACGTAAAAGACATAATACACATAAGTATGCTAACACATAACCACTTAAAATCATGTCATCACATCTTACATACCGAGGAGAACCAACAAGAAAGACTCGTCACTCTGGATAACCTACTTAGATTCCTTGCTGGAAATCACGTCCGCGAAACGCGTCTCTAACATGGCTCCCAAGTTTGTTAATCCAAATGCCCGAAGGCAAGAGTAATCAATCCTAAGGTCCAACCTCCATACACACGTATACACCACAAGCTATCATGTTGATGTTAGGAAAATGCTGTAACATATGAAATCAAGCACACATACATCCTCACAAGGTGATGTACCCTCTTTTTCATGGCTCTTAGGTATTCGGACACAGACCTTTGATACCAAGTTGTCACGCCCCAAACTCTAGGGTCACGCGAAAGCCCACCAAACACCATTTTGAAAATAAAATTTGTAGTTAGAAAACCATCAACTCTAAAATATACAACATTTGAATAAAAGATTCCTAAAGTTTAACTCTCATAAATAGTAAACATGCATTCTCATACATGAATAAGTATATTACCTCAAGGCCTACAAAACTCGCGTTCTGAAACTGGCATCACATGTAAACTACATGTCATAAAAATAAGAAAAACTATAGCAAGTCTTTCATCACCACTGCATCTAGGTCAACTCCGCATGCTCACCTGAAAAAGGTTTCACAGTAAAAATTTCACACCGTGAGTCGAAGCCCAGTAGAAAGTAGACTACATAAAGCTGTAAAACATGTTATACAATCATAAGCACAAAAGCTCACTCACATGAGCTAAAAAGTTTTTCTCTCAAAAACCATCAGTTTTCCATTCTTGAAACTATGCATATCATCCTAACAGATATCATGCCAAAGTTAAGAAAAAGCAGTAAAAAAAACATAATAATCTCCACTCAAGTCACACAGCTGAGGAGAAGATATAAAATGTAATCCTATGTACCGACTCTACCACACTGACAAAGGTAACAGCTATAGACTCCTGCCCATTATCCTAGTCACCACTTAAAGTCGGCTCGATAATGACAAGCTCTATACGGAGTTACGACAACAACGCCATTAACGGAAGCAACTGGCTTAATTTACGGGATCATTACAAAAGTCTAAAGCACCTACTGCTTAATTTATGGGCCCGAAATTCAAGGGTCCAAAGAACCCACACAACGCCATTCACGAAGGCAACTGGCTTAACTTACGGAGATTAATCCGAAGGTACAAAGCACCTACGCTACGCACGCTTCTGTACTTCCACCGAGGAGCAAGTAAGCCCAACTCAACAAACCCACTACCACGGTACATCTATGGAAAATATTTAAAAATCCACAAGCAATTATACAACACATGTATAGAAGAGATCCAATCCATCAACATGGAGATCTATAAGCATGTAAAAACATGATGTTCACCAAAACGTTTTAAAAGTTGA
>JAULJZ010146104.1:0-10449 GCA_032270985.1 Heliamphora pulchella | reverse complement strand
TTCTATAGTTTTAAGTAACAGTACATTAGTTTATGTGATTGATCCCATCACTATGTAGGCAATAATTAAATGGAGAACAATCCTAATATGTTTTATTAGGAATTTGCGATTGACTTTTTTATTAAAAAATATATTTGATGAACTTGATTTCTTCTAAGACTCAAAGTAATTTTCTACATTTATTATATATAATCTTTAAAATTTGAATAATTAAATCTTACTTATACTTCTTTAATCATGAAATTTGTAAAATATCGATTTGTTACGAAAAAATCAAACCAATACAAAATGTCACACACTGCTCCCGCGAGGTACTTAACCTCTATAGTCGGGTATGATCCTTCAACATTTTCGTGGCCTTAAAGAAAATGTCAGTGGTGGACCAACTTATAGCCAATTCTGTTATCCATAACCACAAAGGTTGCATAAGAGTGTACTTAGTGTTAAAATGAATAAGGAGAAAACAACCACTTGGTTTAGGAAAGCATCATTGAAAACAATTCATCATACTTTAAACAAGAATGAGATAATGCTGCATTCATTTCAACACATACACAAGTTAAAATATAAGTTTCTCATTTTTTCATGGTATAAAAAAATAGGGTTTAACATTAACCTACTTCTTACACACACACCCAAACCCAACAATGTTCAAGTAGTTGTCTACCTCACGATCGAAAATTCCAACGGCATTGTAACCTCAATTCTCAATACACGGATTAGCACGTGTTGGAATGACAGCCACACTTTATCAAGCACAAGTGATATGTGCACAACCCAAGACTCAACTCGAAAATACCTTTAAAGGCTAATAACTCCTTTACTGGAAAACCTCCCTTTAGGGAAAACAAGAACCCATAATTGGCGACCTTCTCAATTGGATATAAAAGGCCGGACACCCGCATAACTTGGTGTTGGAGGCAAAATCTTTATTTTTGCAAATGATTATCTAAAAATATTAACTAGACGGACAAGTGCCAAAACGGGTTTCAGCTAAAATTTTTGATGACGAACGATAAAAATAAAATCCGTGCATCCGAAGTTAATTTAGAATAATACCTTTTCACTGGTCAAATCTTCAACTATGTTTTGAATCCAAGTTGAAGCTCTTGAAAGATCTTCTATTGTATTCCCTTACTCGATTCCTGAACATAGTGTGGGTTACAACCTATCGAGAACTCGTACCGACAGAACCTGGACAACTTTAGTCTTAGAAGATAAGTTATGAAACTAGTTCAGCCTACCCAAATATTTATAGGGTTACAGTAGGGACTTGGGGAGTAATTTTGAGTAAGACTTTCAGTGGAACATAGACACGTATCAACGGTTTTCGCTATTAAGAAAACCTCATAGCGGTATCTGTAATTTTGAAAAATCAGTAGCAGTTTCTGCAATTTTCATAAAACACGGAATTACAATTCATACTACTAAAGAACTATAATTGCACTTTGACCCATAATCTCAAAACCATCTTGCCTTGAGCTCCTATTATTAAATAATTACCATTTCTCCCCACGTTAAGATTCCTAATACTCGCCAATTAAATTTAATTACTGATAATTAAATTTAATCAGCATCTTGATATTTCTTAATCTCTTCCGCTTAACTTATTTGCTGCTGAATAATCAAATCCATCTGCAGGATTTGGCCCGCTCAAAACTTATAAACTTCCTTAAGGGGGTATCGTCAATCCCGATCTTTCGGGACATGAATTTCATCAATAATTAATATTCTCCATATAAATAATACCGCTATCTAACTCACCGAGAATATAAACCCATATAAGATCTCACCCTCTAATGAATCAAAATAATGAATATTAAATATATGCAAATCAATAATTATTTCAAGATTAAGAGGATAAGTACTATTCATAATAACCTTGGGTTGTGAATTAATTTATATAGTCAGTATAAATTTAATTATCAAAAATGTCCCATTCAATACACATAAAGTGTACTAGCACAAAGAGTTGGAACAATAGACGACGCTATAATCTGTTTCCCGTAAGCAAGATAGGGTTAACAAAAATTTGTACTACAGTCGTACGATGATATGTCCATTTCCATTTAAACTGTGAATATAAAACTTATATTCTGTAAGAACCTAAAATCTAATCTTCTGTGTCTAAGTCATACTTTACACACCAAATTAAATATTATACAGAATATCGAATATCCATGCATAACATTAAAGAAATGATACACATACATTACTTATAAAGATTCTCATAAAATAAAAAATTAATTTTATTAAAATAAAATTAAATACTAAAAATATGGTTTTCAGTATACCAACCCTAACAATCTCCCACTTATACTCAAAACCATGCTGCCATACATCTGACTGATACAATCTTGGTCATAGCAACATCACCTCTCTATATAATTTCTCCTATCAGGTGATACTTATGCTCAATGTGCTTGTCTTTCTTATGGACCATTGACTCCTTCGAGTTTGCAACCGCTCCACTATTGTTACAGTAAAGTGTAATAGTCGACTGAACTAAAGGTATCACCTCTAGATCTAACAGGAAGTTCCTGAGCCAAATAGCCTCCTTGGCTACTTTAAAAGCTACCACATACTTGGCCTCTTTGTGGAATCAGCAATGCAGGACTGCTTGATACTCTTCTAACTTATAGCTCCACCTTCTAAGGTAAACACATAACCTGAGGTAGACTTATGGGAATCCTTGTCAGATTAAAAATCTGAGTCTGTGTACCCCAAAGGTACTAGACTGTCTGCCTGGTAAACCAACATATAATCTTTAGTACTTTTCAGGTACATAATTATATTTTTTACCGCACTCCAATGCTCTTATCTTGGGTTAGACTGATATATGCTAACCATGCCAATGGTAAAACAGATGTTGGGTAGTGCAAAGCATAATATACATGAGGCTTCCTACAATCGAAGCATAAGGAACCGCCTTTATCTTCTCTATCTCATCAGGTGTCTTAAGACATTGATCATTGGATAGAGTGGTTCTATACCTGAAAGAGAAATTCTTTCTTGAAATTTTGCATGCTAAAAAGAGTAAGGATATCATTGATATGCTTTGCTTGTGATAAGTCCAATATCCTTTATTTTCGATCTCGCACGAGCTTGATCCCAAAGATGTGACTGGATTCTCCCAAGTTCTTCATATCGATCTGCCTAGATAACCATACTTTAACCGTAGATAATGCTCCCACATCATTTTTGATGAGCAAGTTATCATCTACATAAAGTATTAGGAAGATCACCACGCTTCCGTCATGCTTCTTGTATACATAGGACTCATCCGGACTCTTATCAAAACCATAAGACTTAATGGCTTAATCAAACCAAGTGTTTCAAGACCTTGATGCCTGCTTAAGTTCATAAATGGATCTTTTAAGCTTGCACAATCATGTGTTCTTAGGCCTTTGCAATGAATTCGTCTAGTTATATCATATAAATACACTCATCAAGACTTTCATTAATGAAAGCTGTCTTGACATCCATTTGTCATATTTCATAGTCGAAATGAGCAACAATGGATAAGAGAATCTAGATAGACTTAAGAATGGCTACCGATAATTTTTTTTTCTCATAATCGATCCCTTCTTTCTGAGTGAACCCTTTAGCAACAAGTCTAGCTTTAAAGATTTCAACCTTCCCGTTTGCTCCTCTTTTCCTCCCATAGATCCACTTGCATTCAATTAATTTTTTTTCTTTGGGAGATTCTATAAGTTTTTAGACCTGATTGAAATATATAGATTCCATCGCTGAATTCATAGCCCTTTACCAAAGATTTGTATCTTTGTCCTGAAGTGCTTCATTGTAGTTATAGGATTTGATATCTAGTTCTGCTGGGATCCTATCAAAAGACTCTCCTAAGAACATATACCGATCAAGTTGATGAACATCCCTCCCACTACGGCAAGGCACTACCTGTGTCTGTGTACTAGCAGTAACACGTTGTACAGAATCTGAACTCTATGCATCAGCACACTGTTCTTGATTTGCATCTGCCCCGGTAGTCGTCCCACTATGATGAGGTATTGGAATACCCCATAAAAAAATAGACTTCTGTACTCGGTTCCAACTTACCTGCGTTCCCTTTCAGCACATGTGCTGGATACTCCCAAATTCGAATGTGTTTCAAGTTAGAATTATGCCCGGTCCACAATTCTATGGGTGTAAAAGGTACTGACTTAGAAGGTACCATGTTCAGAATATAAGTCGTTATCTCTAAAGTGAGTCCCCAAAAATGAATCGGGTAAATCTGAATAACCTATTATGGACCTTACCATCTCTATAAGACTCTTATTCTTTCTTTCTAGTACATCATTCTGCTACGGAATGCCAGGTGCAGTCAACTGGGATGTAATCCCTTCTGATGACAAGTAGTCCTTAAACTCTCTAAAGAGGTATTTTCCCCCACGGTCGGATCGTAGGAATTTGATACTTTTACCCAAATGCTTCTTTGCCTCTGCCTTGAATTTTTTAAATTTCTCAAAGTATTCAGACTTACAAATGACGTACTCAAAGCCATCTCTAACCCAAATTATCATAGGACCACACACATCAGAATGAACCAGCTCCAACGGTTCTGTAACTTTATAGCCTTTGGGCGAACATGGCCTTTTGGTCATTTTACCTTCTAAGTAAGATTCACAGACTGTAAGTGCCTCCACTTTCAATGAACTCAAAAGTCCATTTACTACCAGTCTGTTTATTCTTTTTAGATTAATATGATCCAAACGTAAGTGCCAAAGAAATATTTGGTTCATTAAAGAAGGAAACTTTTTCTTATATGGTAAATTAGATGTGTTATTTATTTCTGTTACTTGCAGTTATGAGAGTAATAATATGAAGATCATCTACCAATGTACCAGAACAGATAACCCATTTATTATCCTTAATAACCACAGAGTTATTAAAATAAATCAAATATCCGTCTTTAGCCAATCCAGAAACAAAAATTAAGTTTCTTCTAATGGTAGGTACATAAATACAATATCTCAATATTAAAACCCAATCTCCACTAAAACTGAGAGTGACATCTCCTACTGCAACTGCTGTTACCTTTGTAATATTACCTATATGCAGGTAAATCTCTTCATCACTAAGTTATTGGATTTTTCAGAACCCCTATAAAGAATTGCAGCTATGATTAGTGATTCCTATATCTACACACTAGGTACCAGTAGATAATATGGCTAAACATATTTCCATAACTAGTGAACAGAAATTACCCTTGTTGTTCTGTTTACTGAGAAATACTGGACATAGCTTTTTCTAGTGTCGTATCTGGTTATAATGAAAATATTTGCCTTTTGATTTTTTAACACCAGTTCGAGGCCTACTAACTACCCTGAAAATCGTGTATCCCTGTTTTTGAACTTTTTTCTTTTTCATGGCTTCCGATCCCGAGGAAGAACCTTTTTCATAAGCAAACACATTTTCTAGTATTAAAGGAATACCATTGGTAGTTAAAATTATATTCAAATTATTTTTTCAGTCAACAAAATTTGATCCCGTAAGTTTATTTTCTTTGAGTATTGAAGTGAGTGGGTTGAAAAACCATTTTAATCATGAGAATCACAAAATTAAAAAAATCGTTAATTATGATAAGCAAAATTTTGAATTCATTTTAATTTGGTTTTCTCTATCATTTTAAAATTAATTTGCCAGCAGCTTGATAACCTGAGAATTGCATGCCTCGATGGGAAGATGCCCACTATCTTTCATAAGGCCAGACAGGCTAATTCATTTTAAATTTACTATCTAGACAACTGACCATACCAAGTAAAATTAAATAGCTGACATAGTTTCGGTCCAATATATAATAATAGTGACTTAAATGGAAAGAATACTATTATATACAGTTTAGTGTTAACCATTATCTAATCTCAAATTAATCGCTTCGTAATGAACCCTTCAGATGGAGAAGTTATCCACACTAACAATTATTCAAAATTATCGCTAAAAGAGATTTGTACTGGTAATAACGCAATTAATCTGTCCGTTGAAAAGGAAGGCCTTACTGCCGACACGCAGAGTTTAATTGCATTGCCTACAAACTGGTGATGGAGACCGCATGATTTATATGGAAATAAATTTCCTCTCTCACTTAGATTTTTAAAATATTTTTTTGGATTATAAAAATCTATTTAATTAAAATAAATTTACTAATTTTGAAAAATACACGATCTGAAAGAATCAAAACATCTTCTAGTGTACACGATTTTAAAGATTCTGATTTATCAAACCATCTTTTTATTTTTAAATGCGTAACAAATAAAATTTAATAAATGCACAATTTTTTTTAGCTTTTCAGCTAAGGTAGTGATTAAAGGTATTTATTTATTTTATTTTTCGTTCTATAATTTTTGAAAAAT
The DNA here is from genome assembly GCA_032270985.1 of Heliamphora pulchella. Taxonomy (NCBI): domain Eukaryota; kingdom Viridiplantae; phylum Streptophyta; class Magnoliopsida; order Ericales; family Sarraceniaceae; genus Heliamphora; species Heliamphora pulchella. The sequence goes on along the minus strand of JAULJZ010146104.1, from coordinate 4,081 downwards.
AATAATTTATTTCGATTAGACATGTTTTCATTTAATTAATTTAAAATTTGAAATTAATTTCAACGTTTTTTCAAGATATCCGATTTAAAAAAAATTATCTTAAACGTGATATTTTGTAAAAAATAAAATATCTAAAGTTTTTTTATTTAATTAAAATTAATTAATTAAAAAAACATAATTTTATTTTCTATTACAAAATATTTTAATTAAAATTCGATTTTTGAACTAATTAAATTAATAGGATAAATAAAATAGATATTTAATCATCCACGTAGTTCATATATATATATATAAACACGAAGCATATATCCCAATTTTATGATCCAAGTGAAACACTGAAGCGTTTCAGTCTCCCGAAGAGAATAAGCTGAAAAAATTCTTTTTTATTTCTGATTCTTGTGTCTTGATTGCATCAGATTTTTCTAATACTATCTGATTTATCAATATATATCAAATCAGTCATGTATCTATCAAAAAATCAACACAAAGCAGCCTTGGGAGAGAGAAAGCGTTGGCCCACCTCCAGCCACCATCGGCGCCACCTATCTGCCGCCTTCAGGTAGCTCCTGCCGCCTCATTTGAGCTCCGTTTTCGACAAACTTTATACCGTTGGAAAGCTCTCAAAATATGAAATTTTTTTATCAAACAATTTGCTAAAAAACTGCCAAAAAAATGGTTGAAAAAATTGCTCAAACCACAAAAAACGCTGCTAGCCGCAACAACACTGCACCGCCAACTTCTCGAGACTTTTTCCACCTCTTTCCGAACTCTGTTTTTGACATACTTTGTATCAAAAGAAAGCTCTCAAAAAGTACTATTTTTTATATAAAAAAATTTTCAAAAGAAGCTCGAAAAAACACAAAAAAATCTCCAAAAATAGACTGCTGCCGCTCTTGTGCGCTGCCGCCGGGAATCGCCAACTTCCTAAGGCTTTTTCAATCTTGTCCCAAACTCCACTCTCGACCTACTTTATATCGTTGGAAAGCTCTTGAAAAGTATAATCTTTCTGTCAAAAAATCTGTTGAAAAACTGCCTGAAAGCCACTGCTGCCGCGGCCTATTTGCTGCCTATTTGGGTTGTGATTTTGGCCTAATTATTTTTTAGTTTTTGACAGTATTTTGAGATATGTTTTACTACTATTTTATATTTAAAAAAATGTCCAAATAATAGTCTCAAAATGGCCCAAAAAATCATAAAAATTGCCACCCAACCGTCGCCAAATTGGGCTATTTTAGTAATTTTTCTTTGCTATTTTTGACTTATTTTTTATACTAATTTTTTATTCATAAATGCTTCAGAAAAATTCATCGAAAAAAATCGTTTAAAATCACTAAAAACTTATCGTGATCCGTGGCTCGTTAAAATCCGAACAACCGTTTGTACCGTCTCTGTTTTTCGTATTCTTGGATATGTTCAACCAGTTTTTAAATAATCTAAACTGATATTTTAAAAATTAAATCTAGCTATTACATTGATCTTACGTCTCGAAGGCTCACATTCGATCTATCACAGTCAACTCCAATGATTAAAAAAATTAATCATCATTCACACCATTCAATAAAACATAAAAAAATAAATGACGATCATAAAATCAGTATTAGAACACCTGCAAAATAAAGTTAGTAATAGTTCTAAAACTACCCGACCCCAATAACCAAAAATAAAAAATAAAATGACTCTGATACCAATTGTTGGAGGCAAGACTGCTAAAATTTTTGTTTTTGCAAATGATTATCTGAAAAAATTAATTGGACTGACAAATGCTAAAATGAGCTCCAGATAAAACTTTTGATGACGAACGATCAAAATAAAACCCATACATCCAAAGTTAAATTAGAAGAATACCTTTTTACCGGTCAAATCTTCAACTATGATTTGAATTCAAGTTGAAGCTTCTAAAAGATCTTCTATTGTATTCCCTTATGCGATTCCTAAACGTAGTGTGGGTTACGACCTATCGAGAACTCATATTGACAGAACCTGGACAGTTTTAGTCTTAGAAGACAAGTTATGAAACTAGTTCAACCTACCTGCATATTTATAGGGTTACAGTAGGGACTTGGGGAGTGATTTTGAGTAAGACTTCCAGTGGAACATAGAGACGTATCAACAGTTTTTGCAATTAAACAAACCTCATAGCGGTATCTGCAATTATGGAAAATCAGCAGCAGTTTATTCAATTTTCATAAAATGCTGAATTACAGTTCACACCACTAAAGAACTATAATTGCACTTTGACCCATAATCTCAAGACCATCTTGCATTGAGCTCCTATTATTAAATACTTATTATTTCTCCCCACGTTAAGATTTTTGATACTCGCCAATTAAATTTAATTACTTATAATTTAATTTAATCGATATCTTGATATTCCTTAAGCCCTTCCGCTTAACTTATTTGACTGTCGAATAATCAAATTCATCTGCAAAGTTTGGCCCGGTCAAAACTTATAAGCTTCCTTAAGGGGGTATCGTCAATTCTGATCTTTTAGAATATGGATTCCGTTAATAATTAATATTCACCATATGAATAATACCGCTATCCAACTCACTGGGAATATAAACACATATAAAATTGCACCCTCTAATGAATCAAAATAACGAATATTAAATATATGCAAATTAATAATTATTTCAGGATTAAGAGGATAAACACTATTCATAATAATCTTAGAGTGTGAATTAATTTATATAATCAGTATAAAATTAATTATCACAAACGTCTCATTCAATAACACAAAATGTACTAGCATATAGAGTCGAAATAATAGACGACGTTATTATTTGTTCATCGTAACCAAGACAAGCTTACAAAAATTTTGTGCTACAGTCGTACTGATGGTATGCCCATTTTCATCTAAATTATGAACGTAAAACTTATATTCTGCAAGAACCTAAAATTTGATCTTCTGTGTGCAAACCGTATTCTACACACCAAATTAAATACTACATATAATATCGGACATCCATGCATATCAAAAAAATGATACACATACATTGCTCATAAAGATTCTCATAAAATAAAAAATTAATTTTATTAAAATAAAATTAAATATTAAAAATATGATTTTTAGTATACCAACCCTAATACTTGGTACTTTGAAAAAACAGTTAATCATCATTCATTTTTCAGACACACATGCTTCTTCAAAAAGTATAGATAGCATAATTGAAATATTGTTGTATTTGAAAGTAAAAACCACATGCTATTATTCAAAAACTCATGCTTTCACAACATAAACATGGAAGTATTTAAAAAGATATCTTATAATTCAATTGTTCAAGATAATATCTAAGCACTCTTATCTTGCTTGAACGAAAAGCAAACCAACTCCCCTCTATCGAATCAGACTCAAGTCTCTTACAACAAAACTCTGGTGCCTAGCAAACAGTGAAAACCATACATAAACATAGGGCACCAACTTATATTGTCAAGCGATAATGAAAGGTTCGGATTTTCGGGTCGATTCTACGATCGATAACTTAACCATATTTCTTTTAAGTTATAAAGAAGAACTCATTACTTATAATATTTCATTAACGTTTGGGGTCAAATAATTGCTTGCCAAGTCTTAAAATCATTCACGGTAAGTACATTACTCACTAAGCATCACTCATCATTCTAAACTAAAAATTCAAAATCGAATGAGATCACCTTAAAATACTTTGAAAATACTAAATCTCAGTAATTTGTTACGAAATTTGATGGGGTAATAATTATTCATGTTAGGTACAAGTTTTATGAAGGTAGTTATGCTGTGAAATGCTCCTAAATAGAGGTAAAAATTTGTTGAATAGAAATAGTCCAAAAACGACGTAATTTAGTAAAAATAAATTTTAGAAAAAATTGTCCAGCCAAATCACTCCAAATAAATTTTAAATGAAATATAACTAAAAAATTTAGCTCTGGACATAAAACTTGGCCTAAGGGGACTTCTCTGAAATTTGATAAAAATCGGCAAAGTGACTATTTTTCTGCAACTTTGTTTGGGACATTTAAACACATTTCTACCTCCTACCAAAAATCACACATGCTTAAAACAACTTCAAGAAGCTCTGGTAAAAATATGTTTGGACAAAAA
>JAULJZ010146082.1:0-10450 GCA_032270985.1 Heliamphora pulchella | reverse complement strand
ATTTGATACCATATTGACGAATATAACTGCTCATCAAAAAAATTTATGTAAATCACTATGCATATCTTATTACCAAAACAGAATATATACAATTTATCTATATTTATGTATAACTATTTATTTACCATAATTATATATGCAATTCAAATATTTAATGCATATGAAATTACTATAATTACATATTACAAGTTCGTTTGCTATGAAAAATATATGTTATCAATTTGTATGACGACCACAATGAAAAGTATTTAAACTCATTTTAGATGTATTTTAAGTACAATATATGAAAATAAAATCAAGTGAAATAATAATTTAAAAGTTAGTCCTCGGTCCAAATCACCCTAAATAATCTACTTCTAAACAAAGATGAACTCATATATAGGACAAAAGATGGCAATTGTCATTTTTACAATTTACAAAAAGAGTTTACTATACTCGTATTTTTTTTAGTTATTTTTAAATATATAGTTTGTCACTTGTATTTTTTTAAAAAATTAATAATTAGTCACAAAAGTTGCAAGCTTGCAAAGAAATATTATATATCCTAAGAATTTTATAGAGTATTTTTCTATAAGAAAAGAAATCAACTTGAGTGTTAATGTTTGTCAATAATATTTGAGTTATGTCAAGTAAAAAAGTAAACAATTTATCACCTTATTGATAAATTAAGTCGTTTTATATTGATTTTACTATTTTCAAAGGTCATAATAATAGATTGAACATGCATTTTTAGTTATAAAAATTATGAAGACTAAACTATATATATAATAAAATAAAAGATAATTTTTAACGAGTTACTTGACTACTTTTATGAAAAAAAAACTTTCTAAGAGTACTGGTATCAATTTTAGTATAGATTCTTTTTTAATTACATGAAAGACCGATGTGGACAACTCAAAATACTTTATTTTATTATATACCTTATTTTATTAGATAGATCGGCCTATAGTTGTTTTTTTTAATTTGTAATTGTTACAAATACAACACAATATAAATTTTTATATATCTTTTGATTTTTGATATTTTTATGATGATAAAAAGTTTTATATATATATATATATGTTCGTCACTGTAAGTTATAAAAAACTCAAGCCGCTAGATTTCACACGACAGTTTATAATGGAAATTTTGTTACTTGTACTCCCACTTGTCATAAATTCAGACACTTTTTTATATGATTTAAATCTCACAATTGTATAAAATCGGACTCATATAAAAAAATATATGTTCAAATTTGTGCCCCAAACATTTTTTCCCAATATTTTTTTTCTGGAGGGGATGGAGATTTACGGATTAATTGTATTATGACTGTGAGAATTTGATGGTAACGTACGGCAAGATGAAGGGGTTATTTAAAACTCATGGCGTCATGCGTCACTTTCATAATGCGCATCCTCCTGCAGGATTCCCATCCCAAGTTTTAAAAACTCAGCATTAATATCACGCCTGTTTTGCATGTGATGTTTTCTTTTTCTTTGTTTTTTCAAAATAAAAAGAATTAAATGATTTCGTTGAAATTTAACCACGAATTTTTAAATACAAATAAAAATATAATTATTCACGTATCAAAAAGAAAAAATTATATAAAATTTTATGTAATTTGACACAATCTAATTTCGTCTATAAATGACATAGATAGTTAACTATAATCGTAGTATGTACAATAATAAAATAAAAAATACTTTAAGACTCAACATTAATAATTTGTACATTAAAACAAATCCAATTTTTCTGCTCAAGGATAATCTCCGTGTCCCTAGTATTTAATGTTTTCCCTTATCCTACATTCCTACCACTTTAATTTAATAAATTACTCTTTTAATTAAGCTCTCTACGCAACTAAAATTATAAGATTTTTATTTATAGCCAAATTTTAAAATTCTAATCTCATATAATTATAAAACCTTACATATGAAGTTTCTTATGAATTTATGTATAACTCAAATCTAATTCAAATACATGTAAGTAAAATTTTAATTATATAGATCTCACAAAATAGAAGACATACACCATATGTAAGTAAAACTCTAATTATATGCAATGTAAAGATTTTATATTTAATCTATAAACTAAAAATTTAAGCTAATAGGTGTAGGTGGGTCGTCGCCTATTAACATATTTTTTTTAAATAAATACATAAATAGTTATGAGCCAAACCACTAGGGCAGATAACTTGAGTAAGCCAATATTAAGAACAAGGATAAAAGAAAGTCAATGCGAAATTTCTCAAGATAAGTACGACACCCGACCTACTCGGATACAGTAGAGCTACTCGGGTAGACCTACTCGTGTGTAATACTTTTACTCATAATTTGAGTCACTCAAGACTCGAGCTACTCGCCCCTCTAGTAGTTTGGGTGCAAACTTTTGCTCATAACACGAGTCACTCATGACTCTAGCTACTCACCATACTTCTGCTCATAACACGAGTCACTCATGACTCGAGCTACTCACTCCTCTAGTAGCTCGGGTGCGATACTTTTGCTCAAAACTCGAGTCACTCATAACCCGAGCTACTCGCCCCTCTGGTAGCTCAGATGCAATACTCATAACTCAAGTCACTCATGACCCGAGCTGCTCGAGTATTTTTCCAGTTAACTAGTGTCAACTACTCTAACCCAGGCACTCAGGTGATGAGATAAATTACTTATTCCACTGGTGACTCGAATGATTTGAGATCTGAGCTGCTGAGACCCCTATAACTTGGCCAACTAATATCGTTGTTCATCATGTAGAGGCAGAAGACATTCTATAGCACAGACTATGAAGCGTACCCCTGACTACGAATGAAGACCTTCCATAGCACAGACAATGAAGCGTTGCCCTGACTACGATGAAGAACTTCCATATCACAGACTATGAAGCGTAGCCTTGACTACGACAATAGCCCTGACTACTTGCCATGGCACAGACCATGAAGACAGCACAAACTATATTATTGTCATAGCACAGACCATGAAGACAGCACAGACTGTATTATTATCACGACACGGGTCGTGAAGACAGCACAGACTGTAATATAGCTCTGACTACCTAATCATAATGACATAGCACTGACTATGTGGCTCAGTACAGACTGAACAACCAAGATATAGCACAGACTATACGATTATAGATTCTTCTGAGAATCGAAAAACTGTCCCAGAGACAATGGAGACAATGGCAATACAATTCTGCACGGAACGTTGGAAGACATGTGGCTTAGTGGCTAAGAAAAGGATTTGTCGAGTCATACGGACCCTCCCACTCGAGTCGCTCGACCCGAGTGGGTCGGGTACTTAACCCAAGCGGGTCGGGTGCCCGTGGGGCATCTATTGGCCGTCCTAGTTGAGTTGGAGTAGAACACTACTTGACTGATTATCGGATAGAATCTCTTGATTCTCCGTTATCGCCTTTCATGATTCGATTCGATCTCTTGAAAGAGTCCTATCCGAACTCCAACATGGCTCCTCTGAGTGCTATAAATAGGAGGGATAACCAGACTTTCGGGGGGATCAGATTTTGATAATCAGATACATTGTTCATACTGCCAGTACTCCATATTCAATTAGATTTCTCCTTCACCAAATTTCGTCTCTCTCTATTCTGTATTTCTGACTACTTTTCATATTTCACCTCTCCATTATTATTTATTATTTATCTTTTTTAAAAGAACCCTACAATAGGTAGAGAGATCCTAAATATACATCAACTGATCACCCGTTGCACTATTAACCAATTAGATTGTTTTCTCATCTTTGCGAAAGAACTTTTGTCATTTTTTTTTAAAAAAAAGATTGTATTGTAATGGATCCCATTCTATACCATATAAAAATATTGTATCTAATCTAGAAGATTTAATTTAAGTTCTTTTAAGTAAAGATGCCTAACATTAATTACATGCAATGCCCATCCACAATGCTCGCACACAATTACTGAATTTGCAGCAATGGACCTCTCAACACGAATAAATGAAAGTTAGGTGGGAAGGATGGGAAGAACACCAAGGTTGGTCTCCGCATTAACTTTCCCAAACCCAAAAGGGTAGCTTGATTGGAATTTGGAAATATACTTGCCCTTCCAACCACACCACACCCATTAATTATTCATTACCTTTGAAGTATTACGTGCTAATTTTATGTAATACTTTTGTTTAATATCATGGTTAGTAAAAACATAATAATTTATTTTTATTAAATAATTATTTATAAAATAAAAAATAACTCACATAATATAATTTATAATTATTTATTTATTAAAAATACTACCTAACACTACTTACAAAGTGCTGCAGAAGTAATTAAAAAATTGGCCACAACACCACACTTGTTCATTGATTACCGAGCTGGATAAATTTTCCGTGTCCGTAATCTTGACAAATGCTCCATCATTCAAGTTCAGATCAAATTAAATTAGGTTGTTCTCTTTTGCCAGATGACCTTGAGTAATTATTCGGTGTTTTCGGAGTTTTATATAATAAGTTTACGTAGTGTTTTTATTTAATATGATGAAAATATAATGACTCATTTTTATTGGGTAGTTAGAAAACAAATAGTAGCTCACATTATGTAGATTGCGATAATTTATTTATCAAAAATATCACATAACATCAGTTACATTGTACTCCAAAAATATCTAATAATTTTTCGAGAGCCTTTAAGGCCGGGCTGGAATCTCCAGATCCGAATGAGAGACCTAGCAAAGAGGCAAGCAATTACTTGTTTTAAAAATTACATGTCTTATTCTTTATTTAAAATGTCTAAAAATTTTGAATTTTAAAATATTTAATTTTAAAAAAAATATAAAAAAATTAAGATATTTGGAATAATTTTTTATAGTAACTTTTTTATTAAAATATTTAATATATACTTATTTTTTACTTTTAAGTTATAATGTTAGAAATATTGACAATTTTTTTTTAAAATTTTTGTGAGGAGAATTGACTTTTCTAATTTAGGATATTTTAGTTATTTTAGTTTTAAAAAGTTAGAGTGTTTAGAATGTGTATAAATTTTTTTTAGATTAAGAGATTAAAAAAAGTTTGTTAAATTTTTTGAAAAACCAAACAGAAAAAGCTTAAAGGCTTTTTTTTTTTTTTATAAAAAGCCAAATTTTAAGTGATTCTAAACAGGATCTCAGTGTCTTAATACATCAAGAACCATTAGAAATTTTTTGTAATTCAAGATTCTCGTGTGATTCAAGTTCCTTCAATTCACTGAGATAAAGGTACATACAATAATTTGAATAGATAATTCTAACTCATAAGAAGAAGGCATGGGAAATGATTCTCATTGGCCCGTTTGGATAAATAATTTATTAGTTTATTTGGCTTATAAGCAGTCAAATAAGTAACATCGTTTGGTTTGTCAAATAAATAAGATTTAAATCAATAAATAAATAAGTCAATAAACTAATAAATAAATAAGTTAATAAGTCAAATTAACAAAAATAAGTAAGAATTTAGCCAAATGAAATAACTTATTTAAGCAAATATGCAAAAATAAGTCAAATAAACAAAAAATAAGCAAAATAAGTAAATAAGCCAATTGATAGCCAAACGAAATGACTTCTTCATGTTTTTGCTTATTTACTAATAAGTAAATAAACAAATAAATATGTTACCCAAACAGGCCGTTATCTCCTTTTACATTTCTCTTTTTACATTTGTCCCGGGTAGAAAAATAATTTTTGCACTTCTTTTTCCTTTTTTTTTGGGTACAAAAACACTTATTTTTTTGTCTTTTAATATGGCAATTTACAAATTCTCCTTTGTCATTTATAAAAGTGTATCATATTAAAAGAAATTTTATAAATTGAGGTGCTAAAAAAAATAGATTTCATTTATATAAAAAGAGAGTATGGGGTGTTTGGCAAAATTTTTAATTTTTAACTTTTAGTTTTTTTATACTATTTTTAGTTATAAGTTACAATCTATTTCAAATATCTGTAATTTCTACTATAAATTATAATTATTTTTTTTAATTTTAATTATAAATTATAATTTTTATCAAATACTCACAATTTATAAACTATTATAAGTAATTTTACCAAAACACCACTTTGACAACTAATCAGGTGCAGAATCTGCAGATAATCAACCTATCAGCACCTTGCGAATTACCAAGCATCTTACGTACGCTATCAGCCCAATAAAATTGTTTTTATAATAATTATAATTAACGATTGACACACGAATACGTGTTTAAATGTATATTTAATAATTAAAATAATTTTAAAAAATTAAATAAAAAAATAGTTTAATTTTTTAATTAAAAATAGTTATAATTTTAAAATTAAGTGATGAAAAAAAAGCTTGATGAGTATTTTAGAAAAAAACAAAAAGTAATTAATGGTATTTTTGGTAATTAAAAATTAACATGACTTTACTTTAAGAGTAACACCAAAGGAGTGCTTTCCCTTTATATATTAGCATAAATGAGTATATATACTCCTCTCAATCTCACATTCTACATCATTTTTACTCTATATATATATTTTATTTTTAATATACTAAATTTTACATTATTGTATTTTTAGAAGTAGAATTTTGTAATTTTATAAATTTTATAGTAAGAGTCGCGGTGGTAGATGGTAGAGTATGGTGGTTATGTTGTAATTAATAGGATGTCTCAAAATATTTTTTGTCTCTAAAAAGAGAACTTTTATTGCCAAAATTTTTAAAAAAATCATTGATTAAAAATATTGTTTATTAACTTTTAATTTTTATCGTACAACCTATTATAAAATTTAACAAATTTTTTAAACTTTAATTTTGTTAAAACAAACGAAGCATAAAAGAGAAAAATAGATAAATTTCGAAAGAAAAAATTGGAGAGAGTACAAACAATTTGAAGAGAAAAATGTAAAAAGTGAAATAATTTATGATAAATATACTTTACAATTTTAATTTTTGAACAATAAATACAATATTAATTGTATTATGAAAATATTATTTTTTGAAATAAACTTGAATGTGAAAACTAAAACGACATCAATTTTCAATTTTTTTGTTACATCCACCAACTGAGATATTCGATCTCTTTTTAAAATGATAGTATGGATATTTATTGGGTAACTTGTAATAATGGCATTAGTAATAAGTATCACTAGTTGAACTTAATAAAATAATAACACATAAAACGAAATGATAAAAGAAAATTTTAAAAAGATAAAGCATTTATTAGAGCATTATTGATAATTTAATTCAATTTCTTGTCAAACATCGGTAGCAGTTGAGGAGTATATATCTCTCATTAATCTCACAAGTGGACTCCATGCATTAATTCTCATATCGATCCTTGGGTGTAGATATCCAGAAAATTCCTAATTTTTGAAATAAATCCCATATTATACTTTTAAATAATTCTGACTTCTTATATATTTCGACGCTCCTAAGATTTCTTGGAAAATAAACGCCTTCTATGATTTTCTTTTCCAAAAATTACTAAGAATATTTACCGAGTTGTCTGTTTTTGGGTTGGACATTTACTTCTTTACCTTTTCAATAACATATTTTGTGACGCTTAAATTTAGCTGTGAGATAACATATTATAACTATCATAAAGTAAACAATTTATTTTCTCTTATTGATAAATGATTTCATCTTATTTTAACTCTACTTGTTTTCATTAACAATAATGTAACACATATCTTTACTCATTAAAAACAATATTAAAATTAAATTTATAATAAGATAGTTAGTACATATAAAAGAGTGATTGGGGAAACCATTGAAGTAGTAAGGTGGTGGGATTCATAATGGAGATAATTGAGATTATTAGTTTTGAAAGAACTAATAATTCTTATTACCTAAATTACTTCATACGTACTGAGAAATATGGCATACTTCATTCCAAAAAAGAGTAGGTCAAACCCACCATTGGATAAGTTTTCTCCCGTTCACAAAACTGGGTACCCACAAGAAGCACACCTTTAGGTTCAACTTGGCTTATATAAGCCACTCATCCAAAACTCTCCCAACCAATGAGAGATTGAGCTTAGTTACCATTATTTTGTCAACTTCAATGGCACACTTTTGGAGTTAATTTTTCATTCACCCATTAATGATTTGAATGCCACAAAATTTATAATTACTTAACTCGTGGAAATAAAGAAATTAGAACTTGAAAATTATCAAAAAAGATTAATCCAATTAAAAGATATTTAGTTTCAAAGTTAACTAAAAATCATGTTTTAACTTTATTCAAAATCTATTTTTTCAACAGAAATTAGTGTCCAAATTATTTTTTTCACTCTTTCATTTTCAAGTCTTGCCTAGGTACAGTTTTGATTGAAGGGTAAATATGCAATTCAAAAAATAAACTCATTCTTGATTCATTAATCTCGTGCAAAACAAACATATTATTACGCAATTCCATATATAGATAGAACAAACAAATATTTTGTGATTTATTACACAATTCAATCTCTACAACAAATAAATAGTATGTGATTAATTTCTCACTATTAATCTCATCTCTGTGGTAATTTTCATAATAATTCTATCTCACTACCAATCCTACTAAGAATATATTGGTAATCAAACATTGTCTAAATGTCCGAGTCTAGTAAATTAACAAAAAGAGTAATAACTCATGTCATTTTTTTAAATCAATATAATTGCAAAAGAATATATTAAATTACTAAATAGAAATGCTTATATTTTTTTAAATTTTGAGTCATTATAGAAATTGATATATTATTGGAAAATTTAAAATGCCAATCCATGCAGTAACATCATTTTGAATCCATTCAATTTGAATTGATATTTTCTCCATTACAATTATTGTGAAAAAGCATCTACAAAAATGAATCTTAAACAGTTTATTTGTGAAAATGTATGTATACCATAAGAATTCAAATTTTTTTTCCAGTTTTAGAGTTCTAAACAACAAACCCCTTCCCCCATAGTTTTATTACAAATTTATAAAACATCCCAAGGACTTTTTTCTACCATTATGATGATATTACATATTCCAATTTCTAATCCGCTTGAATATATTTTAATTTGCTTGAAAATCAAAAAAATAAATAGATTCAGTAGTTGATCTTTTCACTGAAATAAAGACATAAAAGTAAGAAACAATATATAGTCAATTAGGGTCGTATTCTATGGTTACGATTCTACCATATATGTTTTTTTCATTCCGTCATTCACAAAATTATTGAAATCATGTGTTTAGTTATGGTGGTACGTGTTTAGATTCACAATAAAAAGACTATACGTAAGGCCACATCATGTGAAGCCTTAATTCCTTAATTGGTTTTAAACGGGACCGAATACTGTTTGAGCATTTCATTCATAACTTTATAACATTTGATGGAAAATGATTTTTTTCAAAAAAAAAAAAGAAAAAGAAAAACTGATACAGCTAGAAATCTTAAATTTATTTAAGGGACTTACAAAGTAATCGGTCCAATTATTGTTGTGAGCCCATTTAGTGCACAAATAATAAATTTGAACCACACATTTGTGCGGTCCCACATAAAAAATGATGAGACTCATACAAATATGTAATCTAAATTTATTTGGAACAATGTAGGAGGAAGCAAGGAATAATTACTCTTAGTTCGGACATTTACGTCTTTATTTTTTTGATAACATATTATGCATAGATTTAGGAAAAACAAAATGGTGGCGTATATTGAGAAAGTTATTACATGAATTTTGGTATTAATTACTACATATATACGTTCTATGGATCAATAAAGCTACGGGACACGTAATAGAGATTTTTAATTATGGCACGGAATTGGGATTATTGGTTCCGAAGGAACTAATAATTCTCTAAATTAGTGAGATTGAGAATATTGGGGAGAGATGACTTTAGATTTTGTTTCCCATGACATTGGGTACATAATTGTTTTTTGCACTTTTATTTTCAAGTCTGGCCTGGTCATGCTTTCGATTGATCTTATTCTTGATTCGTTACTAATTACATTTTGAAATGAACACAGTATTATAAAGTATAATCTCTAAAACATACAAATAGCGTATGATTAATTTCTCACTATTTCTGTCCAAAAAATAAATCTCACTGTTAATCCCATTTGGATATAGTGATTTCCATAATAATTCTATTTTACTATCAATCCCACTAGTACTACATCATCAGTAATTAAATATGGTCAAAATGTCCAAATTTAGTAAATAGAAAGAGTAATAGAAAATGTCATTTTAAAAAATCAGTATAAATGCAAAAGAATATATCTAATTACAAAATACAAGTACTTATATTTGTATTGTATATTTTACTTTAGGGTAAATTACAGTGACCTCCCATGAGATTTAGTAAGACATCAACCACCACCCCTGTAGTTTCTAAAATGTCATTAACCTCCCATTTAGTTTAGGTTTTGCATCAAATTAGTCCAACCATTAAATTTTTGCTCAACTGTGCCTTGTTTGGCGTGTTTTTTGAATAAATTTTTATGATCCAATCCGTTCATTATGTAGAACTCGTCGAGTTTG
>JAULJZ010146071.1:0-10450 GCA_032270985.1 Heliamphora pulchella | reverse complement strand
ACAGTAGAGAATGGATTATTGTGATAAATGAGAAAATTAGATTAATATTATTGAAAGATTTTGACATAAAGGTGCTAGGAAATGTTGTGAAGAAAATTGAAAATAAAATTGGTGATTTGGGTGAATTTAATTTTTATGAGCTTGACTCGACGAGGTTAAGTGCTCGGTACATATTTAAGTTCGGTTTTATTTGGGTTGATCACTAAAAATAAGTAGGGTACAATATAATTTCATCGGCCAAAAATTACATATTTGTGCAAAAATCGAAAAAGTGAAATAGGAATACAATATTGCTGCTCTTGCTCCGTTATTTTTCTTTCCAATCCCATCACTTTTTCGACTTATTACTGCACCCCGAATATGAAAAGAACATGGGACATCATATTTCAGTTTTGTTCCACCCTATTATCATTTCTTTGGCCAACCCAAACACATACTCTCTTCGATTGGACTAAACCAAAATGTTTAAACTCGCACAAGCTCAATTTGTTACAAGATAGCCATTTCTTAGAAAAAAAAAAAAAGTAGGAGCACAAATAAAAATAACTAGAAAAAGGCTAACTCTAAGTTGGGACCTCCAAGCCCTCGAGCAAAGTTTTGGTCAAATTGACTTTGTCATATTTATGTGAGCTGATATTACACTCTAAAAGTTTCACAACGTGCACGCTCAATCACATGAAGTACGTTTAACGTGTCTATATAACAAAAAACACAAGCACGTGTGCCACCTTCTGAAACACGTACACCAAGCAATAACATGTTTAGAAGTGAAAAGTGGCACATGTACTTTAAAAGGTTTAGCCATTACACGCCGTGTTAATAGGCATTAATTGCGAATTACACGATTTAAGTTAGTGGTGACATGCAGCTAAGCACGTAATACTGACAAATATGGCAAAATGTTAACTTCAATGCACATTAATTTCGTGTCCGGCCACTTGTTTTTCAGATTGTTTGAAATACGGTGCGCATTAAAGTTACATTTGGTTTCGCTCAAAAGCTTGGTTTTTATTTATTTATTTTTTAAATTATCTTATTTGATAATTTATATATTTTAATTAAAAAGATTTACTTTTCTATTTCCTCGTAAGAAGAGTAGTGTGAGAAGTAAAAATAAGTTTTGACCAAGGATGAAAAAAGAATTTGTAAAGACAAAAAAAACTCATACTTTGGCTGAAAACTAGTATTTTTGTATTTTGACGTTTTTTTCATATATTGGTAAAAGACTCATTTTTCTGGAGTTAAAAAGTTCACTAAAAAAACTATACAAAACCTAGTAAACTCATGCCGAGTAGTAGAGTGTTGAACTCAACTCGTTGGGAATAAAGCTCTGTTTGGTTTACCCTTTTTGGTAGCTTTTTTTGTGGCATTTTTTTACTTTTATGAACTTTTTTTTTGATATTTTGGGTTAATATTTTTTACTTTCTCGATTCATCATAATAAAATAAATCTAAAAGTATAGCTATTTTGAAAAAAGTAAAAAAAGTTTACTAAAAACGAAAAAAAGCCACATAAAAATCTTAAAGTAGATTTTTTCGTCTTATCTAAACTTTTTTAAAATTTTTTTGGCCAAAATGTTTTATTTTTATCGTTTATTGTATCAAGCAAATCTAAAAAGTATTATTACTTAAAATAACATAAATTTTTTTCACTAAAAGATGAAAAAACCATAGTAAAGCCGCATGGAAGTAAGACAGACTTATTAAAATTCGTCGGCCTATGTTGAAAATTAGTAGAGTTTTCACTTGAAATTTGTGCAAAATAGAATTAGGGGCACTTCATGGACATTTTACATTATAATTGCATCAACGAAGTTTAAGGTTTGTGAATACTAGGTTTTTGGCTAAAAAGATGCCAAAAAAGTTAGCACGGTCCGTTCGGCAAAAAACAAAAACGCTAAAACGTTAAAAAGTTAAATCAAAACGCTAGCTCCTTAATTATTCTATTCAAATTTCAATCACTTTTAAAATACAATAATACCATTTATTCATAACTTATTTACTACCACTACAAACTACATATAATTGTTAACATCAAATATATAAAAAGACAAAATTGTCCAATTTAAATAAAAAGCAAAAAAATTAGTTTTTTTTACCCAAATAACCAAATTAAAAAATGTTATCTTAAAAACTATGTTACCAAACAATCTACTTTGAATCAAATTTAGCTTTTTAACTAAAAAAATATTTTAAAAAATGTGGTTTTCGTCTTAATGGCTATGACTCAAGTCCGAACAATGAGCCGCTATTGAGCTCGTAAAAATTTTTGTCAACTTCGATCCAGACGGAGCCCGTGGGGCATATATGCATATAGAGAAGTTCTTAGAGACACGAATTTTAGCGTTTTTTATGTCAATTTTATAGCGGCATATATAAAAATAACCTTTTGTGTCATATTGGGTTTTGAAAAAAAAATGTCAGAGACACTCTAGAGAGAATTGAGAGGGACAAAAAAATGTAGAAAGACTAGTCTAGAAAAGATTGAGAGAGATTTTGTAAATCTTATTGATTATATTCATTACCTCATATATTATGTATTGTTATGTGTTTACTATTTAGCTAACAAAAAGTAAGTAAAATAATTTTTTTAAGTAAAATAATTTACATTATAAGGTGAAATTATTTTTCTTTAAATAAATTGATAATTTCATTTTTTAAAAGACGTATCTTGAGTTTGACCCTTCCTAAAATTTTTATTTTTTTATGTCAATTTCTACAACAAAGACATATAAACCAACGACGATGGTAACTACTATTTGAGATAGATCGAGTTCTTGTTATTTCTCTTTTGGTATAATCCATATACACTGTCATCGGTTCCTACAATTTCGTTTCCCAACTTCATCCACCCTTATTACTTTCCCCATTGTTCTCCTATATTAGTAAAAGCTTTTTCATTCCATGCATGAAGAGGCACCCCTCAATGTTGACCGTTGTAACACGAATCATGAACTCCCACAAACTAATTTGGCTAACCAAACTTTGGCATTACCCAGGATTACCTTCTTTTCCTCTAAGTTTGAGAATTGAAGGAAGACCTTCAACCCTCCCATTACTTTGATTACAATGTTGAACACTTCATAAGCCATCATAGCTTATTGAATCCCTGCTACAATTTTGTTGTCAATGACTTCTCTTACTGCACAATTTTTGATCTACTCATCATCAATATTTGAAGCTTCAATCACCTCTTAACGCACCTCCATAGGAACCTCTTGTCTAAGTTCCAAGCTTTTGCATGCCTTCCTTCCCCATCCACTCAGGATTTCTACCCAGTAGCTCACACGCATCTCTTAGGTCAATGTTCTACACTACAGACCTCTTATCCACAACTTAGCTTTGTTGACTACTAGCTTCTTATTCAAGCACCATCCAACATTATACCTCTCAATTGTCCTACGAGCATCTCTATAGTTCAAGAACCTCACAAAACCAAATCGGGCATTACTTCTCAATCTCTTCCTACTTAGTATGAAGACGTCTACCACCTTTCCACACTTTTGAAAATATCACGTAGTCATAACTAGTGTATTTGCCTAGGAATGTTGTCTACAACACTGAAGAAAGAAAAAATATTCATCGCTAGGAGGGCTACAATCTCCACCTATTAATTAGTTCTATATTTCAACATACTCTAGTGTTTTTTGTATCTCTCCCTCTACACTGTCTTTGCTTGAATCTTGAGGTGCCTTTTTTGTACTTTGATATAATATGTGTTGGGATTGCTAATATCGCTTATATATTTTGAGCAGGTTGGGATTTTAAGATTTTTATAAAAACAGAATTCTTATCTTGGTTAAATGCTCTAATATTAATGACATGTGAATTTTAAGCTTTAAATAGAGATATTATATGATGGAGATCTATGAATAAATTTAATTTGAAGTTTATGATAAAATGGATATATTAGAGTTTTACCATGATTTGCGGGAAAATTACATTTATACTTGTAAATTGTGAAATTAAGCATGGTATCTTGTGATTAAATGATTTTGGTATCATATAGAATATTCGTAGAAATTTACACAAGAATGGCCTATATATATAAAACTTACAGTAGAGAATGGATTATTGTGATAAATGAGAAAATTAGATTAATATTATTGAAAGATTTTGACATAAAGGTGCTACGAAATGTTGTGAAGGAAATTCACAATGAAATTGGTGATTTTGGGTGAATTTAATTTTTTGTAAGTGTGTTACGAGACTTGAGTCGATGAGATTAAGTTTTCGATGCATATGGTTAAGCGTGTATAGATATTTGAGTTTGGTTTTGTTTAGGTTGGTCATAAAAAATAAGTAGGATACAAGATATTCATATGTGAAAGATCATAAACTTGTACAAATGTTGAGATTGCTTGGTACCTTGGTTTAATAGTTGAGAAAGACATATGATTGGATTTAATGCTACCTGATCCATTAATAGATGGCCGATAAATAAACATGTTTGAATTTTGAGGCTTTTACTTTGCAAAGTTTCAGTGAGAGAACCCAGAGTGCGTTTTGAAATAGGAATTTGAAAATTTTTCATAAATAAAAACTGAATATATTAATCAATAGAAATCCGAATGCATACGTGACAATCTGAGTGTGTGTGTGTGTGTGTGTGTGTGTGTGTGGAATTAAACTTGATTTTCAAATGAGAAGAATTTAATAGGATAAGAACAAAATGAAAATTTTGAGACTTTATTTTTACTAAACAAGTTTCATTGGGTTGCTCGGGTTATGAGAACAAAATGAAAATATTGAAATTAGATCCACACTAAAACTAATGAAGGAAGCGAAAAGTGGTTTCGTTCACTATAATTATGAAAACAAATGGATTTTAGATAATTACAAATGTAAAAATAAAGGGCCCTATGATTCACCTGACTTAACGTACAAAGTAAAATTATAACTAATCGATCAACAAACGAAAAACCAAAATAGAGCGAATTTAATTATCTGTGTCGGCACCCAAAAAAGGGTTAGCAGTGTCTCCAATCTTGAACCGTATAAGGGAGCAGTGATGAACCATGTCCGTAATCTGGAATTCCATACCAAGAGAGAGTGAAAATGAGAGAAATCGATTCATGTAGATAATAAGGGCAATCTTTAAATAAATAAATAAATAAAAGGTTGCTGAACTCAATGATTTACAAGAACTACAATTACCTCCATTATAACTTAATTCACTCTGACAGCACCATTCTTTGTTTTTAAATTTCAAGATCCAAGGAGACCCTTGTAGCGAGCATAGGAAATGATAAGTACAAAAAGGAAGGCAGAAAATAGCCCTAAAGTGACGGTCACCTGATGAAATGAACGAGACGAGCACTCTTAACAGTATTAAAACTAGTGGTTACTATTATACAGCCAAATTTAAAAGCGGAACTTAACAAGCATACCCATGTAAACATGTACCCGTGTTGTGTATTCCATGCATATGGGATATTCATGCCAAATATTCCAGCCACCATAGAACAGATGGATAAACAAATGGTTCCTGAACTTAGAAAAAGCTCAAGCTGTAGCCACACGATAAGAATCAGATAATAAACCAAGTTCGGTTTCTCAGAAGCAGCCAAACAAGAAAGCAAGGCGACGTTATCAATAATATCATATGCATAATACGATACCTGAATCAGCTGGTTTCGATGGCTGTCAAGCTGCAAAAGGGGGACACAACGTTTATTTAGACCAACATTCGTACATCCCAATCCATTTAAATTGATCGATTAATTCAATTTTTATGTCCCACTTCAAGTTGGTTACCTGAATATTAATGTAATCCTCTGTATCATCAATGTATTCACGCAGCTGCAAATATTTTTAGCATGGGTCAATTCTCATGTTGCAATAAGCTTCCTTTTTTCCCCACAATGAATAATCAAATAAATAGGGAGTTTGACAATGTAAATGAAGACTGCCAAAATATAGCTACATTTAATATAGCCGTAGGATTATTATTGGTGCCAAGGACATAAATTTTTGCTTAAAACAAAGCAGACCATGCAACACCAACAAGCTAAGATTGGAAACAAAAAGGTTATGTTCAAAAAGGAGAGAAGCAGAGGGTATGAAGGTTGAGATTGAACAACGAGGGATTACGATGGTTTGCCTTACCACCAAATAAAACTACTGCCTAGGTTACTTGAAACGCTATCCCTCTATAAATTCTACAACATATAGATCTCGTAAAAATTAGCCAATCAAAATAAATTCCACAACAATCAAACTGTCATAAGAAGTTTTAGATGAGCATTAATAAACAATCCAATCATTAAGGAAAGCTAAATCTTGTCCCATCCACTGAAACATCTGGCACCACAGAAACAAAGAGAAAAGTAGAGGGGGGATACAACACCTATTTTACCCACTATAACTCCTTAAAAACCCCAATACATAAAACAATACTGAATGAGAATAATATGGAAAGATACTTCTAAATCATGCGTTATGGGCACGTGCTGAAAAAGGTCACAGGGGTTATCAACCAACTATGAAAATAGACTCGATGAAGTGGAAAGATACTTCTAGATCATGCCCTATGGGCACATAATTTTAATTGACACACCAAGGCCATCGATATCTCATGGGCTTACCTTAACAAAACAACAAAATTTTGGCAGATTATTATTATTAAGCCAACAAACAACCATAAAAAAATAACAAAAACAACAACATAGCACATGCTAGATAAATATATCACCAAAGAGAGAGAGAGAGAGAGAGAAATCTTCACTGCAGTAAAAATTACACAAGGAATAGATTCATTTACAAGAACCTAAAGTCGACAATAGTTCATGGGAATAACGCAACAAAAAAAAACTAATTAATAGTTATACAAAAGATAAAAATAGTTCATTAGTTATTAAAAATAACTAATGAATAGTTATAAATTATCCAAATTTTTAAGTAGGGTAAATTGAATGAATTAAACATATCATACCGTAGTCAATTTGTTCAATGTTCCATCAATCTGCATAAAGTAAGCCTGCAAAGATGCCACCACTTCCTTAAGATAAATCTTGGGAGGAATAACAAACAAAGAAGCCGGTGAATAATGAATATTACAACCTCAAGTAGCATTTCAAGCTCCTCAACATCATTCTCATCTCCACGAACTGTTGCCACACTTGCCCTACTTGCTCTGGATATCTTTGAGCCAATGGTCGGAGATGTAGGAAACCAATTGGCAGCACCAGAGTCACTTACAGGTGAAGATGCACCAGCCAATTTTCTAGACAAATAAAGATCAGCCATGTCATCATCATCATCCAGCAATTGTTCAAGTTCATCTCTCACCTACAACCACCAATTCTTGTGAGCACATATTAGAGGTCTCAGGCTTGTGGCCACAATATCTCTCTGCCTTGAATTAAAAATGGAAAAAAACATAATAATATCTGCAGCAACAGAAATGAAATGAAGAGAGTCCAATATTCTGCAGCCTATGCTTATTCTTACAAATAATAAATAATCAGGATGCAAGTTCATATATTAATAGAATCAGATTCTATTTTCATTTTCTTTGTGATAAATTCAAGAGAGAAAAATCTTACAAAGAATCATCATTTCTTTCTCCAAGAATTTTACCAAGTCCATCTCAACTAAATTACTATGTACTCTTAGTATTCCTTACTGTCTTGATTGAGGATAAAAAGTTAGGAAATGGGAACTTTGTGATTTTTATCATTTGTTCAGTCCCTTGAATCAATGAAATAAGCTCTAATGGGGAATAAAAGGTTTACAGACTAGCCCAATAATCAATACCTAGTTTGGGGTGGACTATTGTAGAAAAAAATATCTCTTGATGTTCCTCTTCTTGCAATGCCAGCTTGAAGCACATGACTGGGCAGCTTCTCAAAGAAAGCATCTTTCTAAAGACAATGTTACAAGCCTTGGTATTTTCTCTAATTTTTTTTTTGGGAAATTGGTAATCCAAGATTCTTTTATCAGGACTGGCATATTTTGATGCCAAGAAGAGAAGTTAATGCTCGGATGACAATTTCATATGGTGTTTGGTGTTTATCGCTCCTTCCTCGCCCTAGCTCTTCTACCCTTCTCATCATTAATGGCTATCTTTGCACCTCCCTGACCCTCTTATGCACCTCCCGCCACCTCTTCTCTCCTCTCTTTTGTGCATTTGAATAGCTTTTTCGTGCATTTCTTCTTTCTACAAGTCCTACAATAAATTCAAATTTTGAAGTCTTAACCCTCTTGGAAAATATTTCTTTTTACCCCTTCATTTTCGTGAGAGTAATACTAGATTTTCCATTTCAATTTCCTTTACACAAACCATTTGAAAAAAAAAACATTTAAAATGCAATGCTATTGCTTAAAATTAGATGCAAATTCTAACATCACCATTGATTTCTTTCTTGTTTCATTCCTTATCAGAGAGGGGCCCTTGGGAGAAGATATCTGCAAAGTGAAGAAGAAGAAACAGGAAGGAGATGTTTTATTCGCATACTTTTTTGGCTCGGAAAAGGCCACTAGGAACGGTGTGGTGTGCGGCTCATCTTCAGCACAGACTGAGGAAATCTCACTATACCTCCACTGATATCCCTTCCACAGTTGGTTCGTTTCATTACAAAATCCTCTCCTAATTTCTCGCTTCAATTCTAAAATTTCTTTTCTTTTGTGTTGAAGATTTGAAGCACACATTTTGTTTATGTCACGTTGAAACAGAAACTCGCAATTGTTTCTGTTTTTGGTATCTTTTCTGAATTGAAAAACCCGTTTTTGCAATCTCGTCTTGCAATTTGGGTTATAACAGGATTTTCTTTTTATCAATGGATTTCTTTTACATCATGATTATGGAATTGGGTTGCAGCAAACAAATGATAAGGCATTTCATCGAACTCAGATGAGTATATTATATGTATGATTGAAGAACCTGGTGACGTTTAATCAATGGTTGCCAGTTGCCACAATTTCTGATCTTTGGATTGATAATGGGTTAGTCTTGCCAAAAATTGGTATCTGATAATCCCTTTTCTTTGTGAATTTGGTTTTTTTATTAGAGTAGTAGGCCAGTATTTGTTAATTAATTGTAGTTTCAGTTTATTATAACATGTATTGTATTTGTGTGCATGAATATGCATTAACTTTTAATCAGTTGAACGATTGAGAGTTTTTTGGTGTGGTGCACCAATCCAAACTCAATACTCACATATCACCTGAAATCAGGGAGAAGTCTTTATATTTCTTCTTTACTTCAACTCTCTCTTTTTATCTCCGGTGATTATCTTTATCATATTTCATTCCAAAAGATCATATAAAATTGTTTTAGTTCTTCACTGTTAATTTGCAATCTGTTGCTTATTTTTTCGCAATGCATAATAGAGGGTTTCCATTCTTCCTCTAAATGTTGTGTTTAACTTCAGTAAATCATACATCAAATGGCACATAATGATCTTGTTTTATCATTTTTGTTAACAACCTGCTGTTTTTTCTTCAAATGTGTCTTCTAGAGCGCATCATGTATCCAGAAGTTCCCATTGCACTGAGAATGTCAGGCCATCTTTTGCTGGGTGTGGTTCGGATATATTCAAAGAAAGTTGATTATCTATACCAAGACTATAATTTTTTTCTGATAAGCATAAGAAAGGCCTTTGCTTCTGTAGAAGTTAATCTACCAGAAGATGCAACTCATGCACCTTTTCACTCAGTCACTTTGCCAGACACATTTGAACTCGATGCCTTGGATTTGGATGGTGACTTCTATTTCGAGGGGTAATTTTCCGGCAACCTATTGCACTTGTCTAATGTTTTTTTAATCTCTACATAACATGATTTTTAATTATTAGGTTTCAGGACAACCATCTTAGGAGCAAGGAGGAGATCACGCTCACAAGCGGTAATATTGTCTCTGCTCCCTTTATGTCCTATATGTATATTATTGCACCCTAGTTTACAATTTGTTATTAAATGATTAATGGAATTATCATACTGCAGATCAAATCCCAATAGAAAGAGACCCGTATGTTACCATTACTTTTGATAAGGTAAGTTGATTTACTTATGTTGTATTCGGTTTTTCAATTGGGAGGATGTGAGTTGCAGTATCACAAAACAGAGATGTCTGTTTTTTTTTTCTTTCCTTAGGACATTTTGAGGGATTCATTACGTTCCGAAGATCCTTCTGGATCAGGAGCCAGACCAATGGAGGAAGAGTATGTTTTTTTTTATCTATTTATAAATAATGAGATCATTATTCTCCCCGTCTCTTGAGAAAGTTATGAGTTCCTTTCTTTTGTTGCTTACAGTGCCCATCCTTCACTTCCAGTAGACCCAAGTGCTGGTCTTCAAGATCCTGGCCTGAGTGATAAGGCAGGAGCTAGCAATAGGCTTGATGAAGATGGTTTTCTCCAAAATATCCCTGAAATTGAAGTTATGCGTGATGCTGTACATGATTTTCATGTGGATGACATTCCACTCTGGCCAGATCGGGGTAATGATGT
>JAULJZ010146060.1:0-10450 GCA_032270985.1 Heliamphora pulchella | reverse complement strand
CGAACGTTGGGGAGAGAAAAAAGACAAACGAAAAATACCAACGATGATATACGAAATGATGATATACGCAAATAATTGGAAAATAAGGTTCACTATATTAGCCATATAAAGTACTTGAATATCTATTGCTAAAAATAACTTCTTCTCTTTTTTTTTTTCTCTTTTTTTTGTGCGTATAAAATCCTGTAGAAACCCTAGCCGCCAACTCAAACCCTAGTCGGCCTCCTTATGCAACACAAGATTTCAACAATTTCAACAAAAGATATTGATTGATCTCAAAAGATATTAATTGATTGCCAAAGATATTAATTTCAAACACAAAATATAAAATTCAGAATCAAATGATATTAATTGGCCTAAAAGATATTGATTCTGACATAAAATTTGATAAGAAAAAAAAACCCAGGTAGCAGCTGAGGGAGAGCTTCTCTCTCTAGAGAAAGCTCTCCCAAGGCGTCAATGGTGGTTTCCATCCTAGATGCTTTTCTGTCACAGGTCCAAGGCAATGGTGGGGGTGTATCTGAGGCTCGATTATGTTCACGTCTATCGTTATACGAAGCTGAGGAAGTGATCTGGTGGTCGTGTAGTCTGTTCGGTGGTGTTGATTTGGTTACTGAAAGTCGAATCGGTTCTGAGGGTACTGTGTATATCCTCAAAGCTCTGATGTTTTGGAATCTTGTTTATTGATATTCAGATTTGGGTTTCGCCGAGTTCTGTTTATTGATATCGCCGACGACGACGCCGATATCATTGTGCGGCGAAGCTTCGGCCATGGTTGTAGATGCAAAATCTGGAAGTTGTTCCTTTATGATTGTTCGTTAATGGCGAACATGTTGATTATTGAACCCGTTGGTGATAAATTCCTGATCTCTAACAAGATCTAGTTCGTTGCGAAGCTCTTTGTGGCTTGACGTTCTGTTCTTGGCAGATCAATTAGCTTAAGCGCTGCTTGCGCAGAGTTTGTTAAGTTCCATGGAAGGTTAATTCCTACCAACTGTAGCTGCGGTGGTGCGTTCTACTCGACCCTATTTGGGGAAGACAAAGAGGGCAGTCCACGCGCGCTCATGCGGTTTGGGATTGCCTTTTGATTTCTGATCTGAGTTGTCATTGAGTACAGCGGTATGGTGGCAGCATTACCGGCTGGAATCTGCAAAATTCTCGGTAGTTGCAGAGGATCCGTTAAAGGTTTAAGTTTTGTATACCGCTTTGTTTGATGGGTTTGAAGGTGGAGTTTCTCTAGCTAGGTTCGTTTGTTCATATAAGTCTGAATCTATTAGCTCTGGTTGGGTTGAATTACAGCGAAGAAGATGAAGTGGGGAATACTCACCGTGTAGCGCGTGGGCTTGGATGCTGCTTTGCCAGGGTTGTGGTTTGGCAGCGTACAACAGACTGAAACACCAGTCATGGTTGACGCAAAGTGGGTCCCGCGGGTCATCATTCAGTGGGTAGCTTTTTGGTAAACTATGAGTAGTTTGGACCGAACACTACTGTTTTCAGCTGATATTAGTGGCCTGTGGGCCCGGTGCATTATATTTGGGGTAGTGCCCGGGCAGCGCTTATTTGACATATGGTTTTTTTTTTTTATAGCGGTTTTTATTAAAAAACCATGGGCTGGACAGCTGGGTGTGGACAGAGCCTAAAAAGGTTTAGATATGGGTCCCACGGCCTTTATAGCTGAACAGCTGGGTGTGACAACTGGTTTTCGGTGGTAGTGGTATGTGGGTCTCAGCAGGAGACTTTGAGCATTGGTTTGGATGGTGGTTTGTGACATCTCTTTTGTGTCATGACCCACTATCTTTTGGCTTGTTTGCTAGTTGGTTATTTGTGCATTATGTCTGGCGGATTGTTGGAATTTTGAATTATTCATATTTAATACAATTTTGGAAATTTGTATTAAGTACATGTGGTTCAAGTTCTTTGGATGATCTCATGGTGTTAGTGGTTCTTGTAGTTTCTTTTTAGTCCCAGCTCTCTTGGATCTTATTTTTTCCTCTCTTCCCTTGGGAGAGTGTTGCTTATTGAGGACCTGAGGTTGTTTTTGTCTGGATGAGGACCTTTCTGGGCTTCTGACTGGGTACCTATGGTGTGGTTCTTTTGGTGGTTCTTTGAGCAGGGTTTTGCTGAGGGCTTTTCATCTGGATCTGATGACAGAGCTTCCTTAGGGATGGCTTAGGTTTCTCGGAGCTGGTTTTCTCTGGTGCTGTTCTGTCCTTAGCTTTCTTCTGACTTGTGGGGCTCTTCCACTGCTTTTGATTGGTGACCCTGTGCGCAGGGTAAGTTGGTGGTTTGCCTTGGCAGTATTGCACTGGATTTCTCTAGAGCTAATCTGTGTGTTGTCTTCTTCGGTTGGCTAGAGGCCCATCTACCTCTAGTACTTTGCTCTTAGACCTCTGGTGGCCCCTTTGGTTGTCTTTTGGACTTGTGGTTGTGATCTTTCATTGTCTTGTTCTCAGAGTCTTTATTTGGCTGTGGAGATTTCGTTACTTCGTTGAGCGGAGATGGGTCCGTTGGCGGAGTTGGTTGTGCTGGCCTCTTTCTCCGAGCTGAGTTTTTCTTGGGGCTGTCCTTTCTCCTGCTCCCTAGCGCCGTGGTTAGAGGACCAGCCTCCTTTGACCTCCTAAGCTTTTGAGGTTGGTTTTCTCTCGGCTTTGTAGAGAATCTTTGGCTGGTCTTCTGAGTTGAGTAGGTTGTTTTGTTTGAGGCTTAAAGCTTTTTAGGAGTAGAGCTTCAGCAGAATTTTGTGTCTTGTGTGTTGGACAACCAGCCCTCTTGTTGGTCTGGTTTTTTATCCTCTTATATGTTGGCTTTCTTTCTCTCTATGCGGGTTGTGCATGGAATATGTTTTGTTAGATAGTTTTCCCCCGCTGTAAAGTCGGGGTATAAAGTATCTTATTTATGTTTGGTAGATTTGGTTACCTTTGTGTCCCATTGGTAGGAGGTTCCTTCCTAAATATTAGCTGATGTAATCACCTGAGGTATGCGCATTGAAAACATGTAAAAAAATTTTTTTTTCTTTAATGTCACAATTAATTACTGAAAAAAAAATATTAATTCTTTTATTTTTAAACAAGGGAATAAAAACAAATGGACGCAAGCAAAAATTAAAAAATAAGAAATTGACAAGAATCAAGAACGACGCTAAATAAGCAACTAAAAAACTATATTCCACGCATAACCCGCGTGGATAGGAAAAACCAACATATGCAACAAACTTGCAGATACTAAGAAAAGTAATGTAACCAACCCCCGCTTCAAAAAAGCGGGGGATACTATCTAATAAAACACGTCCCATGCACAGCCTGCACGAAAAGGCAAAATCACTGAGAAAAAACAATATTATCATAACATGAACCGTCATTGGAAAACGCCAACATCTAAAAGTAACAGCCAAACTCATGACTTACCAGAGAGGCACAACATCATAGTGAGGATAGACACCGTGCTCACAACGGAAAGACAATAAGAAGGCTGACACACACGGCAGTATATAGCTACCAAAAATCTCTTCAAAAACCCATCAACGAACTAAGTATAGCTGAGAAGACGTCACTACCCTGGCAGCCTAGGAGGTCGGAGAAAGCTGGTTCTCAAAACCACGACGCAAAGGTGCAGGAGGAGGACCAGCCCCAAGGAAAACCTCAGCTCGGAATCAGAAGGCCAGCGCCTGACCAAAACCGCCATCGGGCCCTCTTCCACAACGTAGCCAACGTAGCCTAGACAGCTGAGGAAATGAGCACCTACCAAACCATACGACAGCTCAGCAATAGGAGCTCAAGAGGATCATCATAATCATACTATATCATCTAAAAATAGGTCTAAAGAACAACCGAAAGAGAACCATCAGAGGTCAAAGAGTAAAGTACCAAAGGTAGATAGGCCCCTTGCCAGCCAAAGAAAACAACGACAGATCAGCCCCAGAAAACTCCTGCTCAAAATCGGCCAACACAAAATACCAACCTACCCTGCCCGCAAGGTCACCAAACATAAGCGGCGGGAAACCCCTACAAGTCAGCAATAAGCAAAGGCCAGAACATCCCTAGAGAATCCGACTAAGAGAAAACCTAGGTCATCCCAAAGGAAACTCAACCATCGGATCTAGACGAAGTAGACTAATAACTAGACTCCACTCAAAGAACCACCGAAAGACCCCACTAGGGTGCCCAGCTAGAAGTACAGACAGATCCACATCCACACCAAAGCAGCCTCAGCTCCTTAATAAGGCAACACACACCCCGGAGGTAAGGGGGAAAGGATAGGATCTAAGAAAGCTCGAGCAAGAAAGGACCAAAAAGAACTTCTAACAGGAGGTACCAATGAGTCATTCAAAGAGACCTTAATTCAGATGTGCCCACATATACGGTAACTTCAACTAGTTTCACTGAGCTGCATTTAACCCAACTCTACGAGTCCCACCTCAAATCTTGAGAACCGGAGATGGTCCCACCACAAGAAACAAATACCATGACTGTCTTCTTCCTCTTCGATTTTTCTACTTTTCTCTTCCATTGATGGATCTCAAGCCTTGAATCCCTCTTCTCCTCAGAAATTATTCAAGTTTCCCATAAAATTAGAGGTCATCGAACGAGAATCAAACATTACTTAAACCGAGCATTGTGTGGAACCATCTTGGAGCAGAAATTGAAGCTGGCCAAAAAACCTAGGGTTTCGAAAATTATGGATTTTTGCTTCGGATCCTGACTACTATATGATATTTTTGCTTAGATATGTGTCAAATTTAAAGTTAGATCCATGAACTTATAATTTTAGTCATTCGGTGAAAACCTTAGCTTAAATCTTGATGTAGTTGATCTAGAATCGTGATAGTGTGATACTAAATTGAAATTGGGGTGATTAATGAATTCTTTAGATGTTGTAACTTGCTAATTGTTAGAGGTGAGTTAAAATTGGGAATTTGATTTGAAAATATAGACACTTGAGATGTGTAAACCCTAGTTTGAGTGGTGGAAATATGATGGTTTCATGAAAGGCTAAAATAGAAATCCTTGACTGCTTATCTAAGCTTTGTAACTCAAAAATTTAAGGATTTAAGGCTAAAGTGATGATTTAAACTTAAGTTTGAAGACTTTTGAATTAAAAGTTAAATTCATGGCTTAGTTTGAAGATGTGGTATATCTTGTATGAACACCCTAAGTTGAGTTGTTAGTTTCCTTAAATGATTATAATGGTTAAATCAATGGGTTGCTTAAGCTACATTATTTATTAATTTATGGTTCCTGGATTGACTTACTCGGCGTTGTGTGAATTATTGGGTTGGGTTAATAGGTTGAACTATTTTTGATAATCTATTATAGTTATATTTAATTTGTGGGTCATGAGATAAAATTGTAACTTTGTTTGAGGATTTGGAAGGAAATTTAAATTTGGATGATGGTAATGTGGGGTTTTTAATTACCCAAAAAATTACCCAAAAAAAATGTGGGGTATTGATCCAAGTTGGGTTAGATTGTGGGTCTAAACCATCTGTGTATGGTATTTAACTTATTAATTGTCAAACCAAGGAAGTGGGGCTAAACCAAGAGTTAATTGTAAGATATTTGGGGTTCTAATTTGAAATTTTGGAATATCTATTAAAAACCTAATTAACTTATGGTATAATGGGTTGGTGCTGTTAGAGTGAATTGAATTGTTGAAATTGGAGTATGTGAATCATGGCTTGGGCCTTATAACTTGGCAAAAATATGAAGTAATGATTGGAAGTACAACTGAACAAAAAGGTTTGAGAGTTATTTGAGATAAGTTTCAACCTAATGGATGCACACGTTCGGTTTTCTTGAATGATCAGTCTCTGTTTGCTGCGGCTGTTAAGAAATTTTGCTCTTTATTTTGATATTTTTTATCAAGTAGATCTGTTCTCCATTAGGTTGGGGCTCTGACCCTTCCCCCCGGTGTTTTTTTCATTTCGGCAGTAGTGTCTTTATTTTGATATTTTTTATCAAGTAAATCTGTTCTCCATTAGGTTGGGGCTCTGACCCTTCCCCCGGTGTTTTTTTCATTTCGGCTGTAGTGGCTTTAGTTGGGTTTTGTTGCTGGCTTTTGAAGATGGTTGTACAGTGATTGGGTGGTTTGTTTTGTTTTGTGCCTTCATTGGTTATTTGTACAGGCATTTCATGTTGGTTCTCAGGTGGTTGGTTTTTGTCTAGCTTGTGTAAGGTTAGCCTAATTTCCTCTCCCATCACCTTTCTAAATTATGGGGCAGTAATTGTGGCCTATCTTTATTGACTTTTGGTCGATTTTATTGTTCGGTTATGGCTAAGCTTATTTTATGTTTTTTAGTTGGTTTGTTTATTGGTGGTGTTTATAAGGCCTGGGGTTGTGTCCCTTGTAAGCATGTAATTTTTTTCTTTTTTTTATGTCACAGTTAATTACCAAAAAAAAAATTAATTGTGAATCATTATAGGTGTAAAGGTAGAGTGACTGAAAAAGGTTATGCTTTATTAATGCCACATTTAACATATGAATTAATACATGGGATGATCATCTAATAAATGAAATAATGTAATTGAATTAGTATCAGATCCCAAACTTCGAGCCACGCAAAAAACCCACGAACAATCACCAAAATCGCCCAAACACAAATGGGTGAAAAACCATGAAGCCCAAACGATGTTAAAACCTTTGTAGAAATGCACTACCGAGCGTTTATTTAATTTTAAAAAGTAGCTCAAGAGGCTAGGGTCACGACCCCAAAAGCCAAGGCTTTGGGGTAGAGTAGCCCAAATCGATTCAGTGTTCTTGTTGTCAGTGATGAATCTTCCAAGAATTGTGCGACGGTAGGTGTGTGTGCGCGACCTAGGGTTTCTCTGCTCGCGATGGAAAATCAGCACAATCAGGGGTCTTCTTCTTCAAATGACAATGATTTGTTAGTAGTCCCCACTCTATGCTTGAATGCTCATTCTCCGCCTCAGGTTGCCGACGATGAGGATCGGCTGGAGGAGGCTACGCTTCCATTCGAGGAGCTCTGTTCAGTGGGTCAAGCTTCAGCGCCGCTTCAAGAGGGTCACGGCGGTTTTGAGAGGGTCGCGACAAAGGCTTTGAACAGAGCTCAGAAAGGTATCATCCCTCTTAGTAAGGATTGCATCACGGATATCGAAGCTCGGTTGGTTAGGCTCCAAGATCCTTCGGAGACCACGCCTTCGTCGCAGCCAGGTACAACCTATTTTTCTCTTGGTTTTGATAGTGAGTTGATGAATGGTAGCTTTGCTTGTGCATCCAAGGTTCATACTCTGCGTAAGGGGAAGGATGTAGGCTATGGCTCCCATGGGGAGGCTTCTAGGGATGTTAGCCCCAATCATTTAGCTGGTGTGAATCCTGGTTCTCCTCGGCCTTATTTTCAACTAACCTCACGGAATAGGGGCCGATTTCGTGGGCGTGGTACCTTTCAAGGTAGGGGTTCTCTCGGTAGCAGACCCTGGGTGAATATTACCCATTTGGGAATGGACAAAGGGGCAGACAGGAGCACAGGTGCTCGGGCAATGATTAGAACCTAGGCATCTCTGCTTACTACCCGGAGCTCATCTGGAACACCTTTGGAGTATTTTGCAGTAGGGAACTCTGAGCAAGAGGATGTTGTGGATATTAGGGGGGATACGGTTGATAATTAGGCTTGGGAATCTTGCCTTGTGGGTTACTTCCTAGATGTAAACATGGCCTTTCCTTTGGTCAGAGCTACGGCTCGAATGCTCTGGAACCAAGAAGGGTTTCTTGAAGTCTTCGGTAATGAGAAAGGGTTTTACTTTTTTAAATTCAAGAGCGTCGAGGCTATGGAAGGCATTTTAGATTGATGGCCTTGGAATTTCTTTGGGAAACTCCTTATTCTTAAGAGATGGAAGAAACGTTTGTGCCTAACCAAGGAGGCTATGTCCAAGATTCTAGTGTGGGTCAAACTCCATGACTTGTTGTTGGAATTTTTGAATGATCAGTGATTGAGCTGAATTGCTAGTGCTTTGGGTGTGCCTTTGTTCTTAGATCGGGCACTAAGCAATGTATTTCCTACGCTAGAGTTTGTGTTGAACTTGATGCGTCCCAACCTTTGAAGCATGAAATTATTATTAGGTGTGAAGGGGAATTAGTTCCAATTCGTGTTGAGTCTTGGCCTTCAAGATATTTGCTCGACTTGCAATGCTTTTGGGCATGGGACAAGTGTGTGCAAATTTACCCTACCAAAGGCTAAAGTTGACAATCTTGAGGATCACGGCGTTTGGGCTCAAGTTGTGAAGGGTAAAGTGGTGGTCCCGGCTGCTCCTAGTTTGGCTAATTTGGGTACTTCGGCCCCTCAAGTTCAGTTATGCGAGGTAACTCAAGAGAAGGGCCCCAGCAAGGAGAAAGTTAGTGTTTGTCATAGTGAGCCTCGTGTTGTTAGCTCTTTAACAATTAGCTGGCACGTCCCTTCATCTACGGATCAACTAGCCTTTGCTGAAACAAGGGTTGTTGATGAGCCTCTTACAATAGATGATGGAGGTGTTGTCTCTCCTCTCTACCTTTTCAAGTTCTAAGGGGGAAAATAGTAAAATGAAGAAGAAGAAGAAGAAAAGGAGCTCTGGCCCGTTGAACTGGTACTTTGTGAGCCAATAACTTGATTGTGGTTAGGTTTGTTTGTTTTGAGTTGCGTCCTATCTGTGCTGGTTGTGTATGGTTTGTGTTTTTTTTTCCGCTAATTTCCTCCGCTTTTAAGCGAGGGCTGGGTCTTTTTGTTGTTTGGTTTTTTCGGCGTTAATCTTGGCTTAACTGGGTTTTAGGTGGTTTCATCCTTTTGGTTTTTTTTTTTTGTAGTTTCTTGGGGAATGCTCCTTGTAATCATGTAATTTTTTTCCTCTTATGTTACATTTAATTATCGAAAAAAAAACAAAATACACATTGTGGATAAAGAAATACCTTTTAAAAAATGCATAAGTTGTTCTAAAATCTTCCTTGAAGTACGAGAATTTATATGAAGCATAAACCAATCGAAATCCTTTTTGGAAAACGTTGAACAAAATAACTAAAACTGTAAGAAAAATTATGAAAAATAACAACTAACCCATAGTCTCTCTCGAAAACATAAATTATGCATACATCGGCTCCACGGCCATAAGAGTTACATTACGCATGATTTCAAATCTAAAACATATTACATCCAAACATGATCCAAATACAAAAGGTATAAACTACATAACAAGGACAAAACATTAGAGTCTTATCATCAACCACCTCCGGGTACCTCAAGATCAACTTACGTGACCACGCCCACCTGAAAAAAGTTTTCACAAAATCCCATAACGTGAGCCGAAGCCCAATAGAAACAGACTATAATACAGTAAAGCAGAATATGCAATCACATAGCATAAAAATCGCCTTAACCACGCGAGTCTTAAAACTATTTTACTTCTCAAAACCCGAAGTTTTCAGCCGACTCACACGAGCCTCAAAACGGTTTTTTATCCTTAAAACTACCCATTTCAAACAATACAAATAACGTTTCACAGTTAAAGAAAAACAGTAACAAAATGTTATTTTTCACTTGGATCACACAGTTGAGAAATGATTCCTATGCATCGACTCTGTCATGGCAGGGACAAAGGCAAACAATATAGACTTGTGACGTTCCATCCTCCGGGCACGTCAGGACATATATAAATATAAATAAAAGGATATTCTAACCATTCATTCATATTTACATACGCTAATTATTACATCATAAAGGAGTTCTAAACCATTCAAAGTACTTAACTATTACAGTTTCACCAAAAAATTTCAAAAATTACACTAAGCACGAGAGAACTGAATATAAGAACAAAAGCAGAGGTCTCGAATCCTTAGAATGCATAAGCGGGATCCACGTGCTCATGGAACTCACCCTGTTCTTCCAACTCTTCTTCTCCCTTTGGAATGACTTTCTCCAAGAACTTCTCCTCACTTGTGGCACCAATGCCATGAGCTAAGACCCAGAAGCAAAACACTCTAACCTTCTAACTAATCTCACGGTACAAAATTCATCACAACACATACCATATAACACTCAGTACAGTTTATAGTCAAGGAGACAGACAAATTTATAACAAAATAGCAGACAAGTCAATAAACATGTGCATATGAGATGCCGTGTATGTAATGCAGATTCCCAACCCAATATGCACCCAGATTATAACAAGAATTTCACACCGGGAATCACCAGAGTAGACTTGATGGGAATTTGATCACCAAACTTATCCTCGCCTTAATTAACCAAAAAAAAAACCTATCTTCGCCTCGTTGCGAATAGTAAATGCTTCGCCGAGCTTTATGCCACAGCTATTTTACTCAATGGCAATGGCGTGGGACCGCGGCCATCCAAAATAATCATCCATCTTTATCTGGGCCAACAAGAATAATCAAAGTAATAATGCGCAATAATCCCACATTAAGAACCAGAATGCTCGCTTGGCGTCAATCCAAAGTCTAAATCATCAAAACC
>JAULJZ010146039.1:0-10450 GCA_032270985.1 Heliamphora pulchella | reverse complement strand
AATTAATTAATTTTAATTAAATGAAAAAGTTTTAGATATTTTATTTTTTACAAAATATCATGTTTAAGATGATTTTTTTAAAATCAAATATTTTAGAAAAACGTGAAAATTATTTCTTGATTTTAAATTAATTAAATGAAAAATATTTAATCAAAATAAATTATTATTTTTTGAAAAATGTGGAACGAAATATAAAATAAATAATTACTTTTAATCACTATTTTAGCTGAAATGTTTGAGAAAAAACTATACATTTATTAAATTTAATTTGTTACGCATTTAAACATGAAAAGATGGTTTGATAAATTAGAATCTTTAGAATTGTGTACACGGAAAGATATTTGATTTTTTTAGATCATGAAGTTTTCGAAATTAATAAAATTATTTTAATTAAACAAATTTTTATAACTCTCAAAAAAATTTTAAAAATTTAAATGGGGAAAAAAATTCATTCACAGATTAATTCCACGGTTTTTATCACCAGTTTGTAGACAATGCAATTAAACTCTGCGTGTCGGTAGTAAGGCCTTCCTCCCCAACGAACAGA
The DNA here is from genome assembly GCA_032270985.1 of Heliamphora pulchella. Lineage (NCBI taxonomy): Eukaryota > Viridiplantae > Streptophyta > Magnoliopsida > Ericales > Sarraceniaceae > Heliamphora > Heliamphora pulchella. Next base: position 9,903 of record JAULJZ010146039.1, on the reverse strand, counting down.
TTAATTGCGGTATCGCATGTACAAATCTCCTTTAGAGATAATTCTGGATAATTGTTAGTGTGAATCACTTCTCCATCTGAAAGGGTCATTGCGAAACGATTAATTAGGAATTAGGTGATGGTTAACACTTAACTGTATATAATAGTATTCTCTCTATCTGAATCACAGCTATTATATATACTAGACCGAAACTACGTCAGCTATTTAATTTTACTTGGCATGGTCAGTTGCCTAGATAGTAAAATTAAAAGGAATTGGCATGTCTAGTCTTATGAAGGATAGTAGATGTTCTTTCATCAAGGCATGCTATTATTAAGTTACCAGGTTACTGGCGAATTAATTTTAAGATGGTAGAGGGAACCAAATTAAAATAAATTCAAAATTTTACTCATCATAATTAACGGATTTTTTTAATTATATGATTCTCATGATTAAAATGGATTTCAACCCTCTCGCTTCTATACTCAAAGAAAATAAACTTACGTGAGTGAATTTTGTTGACTGAAAATGTAACTTGGATATAATTTTAACTAAAAATAATATTCCTTTAATAGTAGAAAATGTGTTTGTTTCTTAAAAATGTTCTTTCTGTTGGCCGAAAGACATAAAGAAAAAAAGTTCAGAAATAGGGAAACATGATTTCCAGGGTAGTTAATGGGTCATGGACGGGTGTGAAAAAGCTGAAAGATAGATGTTTTCACTGCAACCAAACCCGGAACTGAAAAAAGTTATGTCTAGTATTTCTCAAAAGGCGGAACAAACAGGATAATTTTTGTTCATTGGTTGTGGAAACATGTTTAGCAGTGTTATCTACCGATACTTGGTGTGTAGATACGGAAGCCACTAATCATATCTGTAATTCATTGTAGGGGTTCCAAGAAACTTGACAACTTAGTGATTGGGAGAGATTTACATACATATGGATAATAATACAAAGGTAACAACAGTTACTGTAGGAGATGTCACTTTCAGTTTTGGTAGAGATCGAATTTTAATATTGAGAGATTGTCTCTCTGTACTACCAGTAAAAGGACTTAATTTTTGTTTCTAGATTGGTTAAAGACGAATATTTAATTTATTTTAATAACTCTGTGGTTATTAAGGATAATGAACGGGTTATCTGTTCGGATACATTGGTGGATGAACTTTACATTATTACTTCAATCTCTTCCACACTACAACTGACTAAAATAAATAACACATCTAATTTATCATATAAGAAAAAGTTTTCTTCTTTAATGAACCAAACGTTTCTTGGGCACTTACGGTTGGGTCATATTAATCTAAAAAGGATAAACAGATTGATAGCAGATGGACTTTTGAGTTCATTGAAAGTGGAGATATTTCTAGTCTGTGAATCTTGCTTAGAAGGTAAAAAATGACCAAGAAGCCCTTTTCAATTAAAGACTATAGAGCTAAAGAATCGTTGGAGCTAGTTCATTTTGATGTGTGTGGTTTTATAACAATGCAGACTAGAGGTGACTTTGAGTACTTCGTCAATTTCATTGATGACTACTCATTGTATGGATATATTTACCGGATGCATCGTAAGTCTAATACTTTGAGAAATTCAAAGAATTCAAGGCGGAGGCGGATAAGCGTCTGGGTAAAATTTTCAAATCATTACGATCCGACCATGGTGGGAAATACCTCTTTGGAGAGTTTAAGAACTTCTTGTCATCAGAGGGGATTACATCCCAGTTGATTGCACCTGGCACTTCGCAGCAGAATGGTGTAGCATAAAGAATGAATAATTTTATGAAAATGGTAAGGTTTATGATGAGTTATTCAGGTTTACCTGATTCATTTTGGAGACTCGCTTTAGAGACAGCGGCTTACATTCTGAACTTGATACATTCTAAGTCAGTACTTTATACTCCCACAGAATTGTGGACTGGGCGTAAGCCTAGTCTGAAACAATTCGAATTTGGGGGTGTCTAGTACATGTGTTGAAAGGGAACACGGGTAAGTTGGAACCGAGGACCGAAGTCTGTTTCTTTGTAAGGTATTCCAAGGGAATGATGGATGGTCTGTTTTATAATCCTAAGGATCAGAATGTCATTGTTAGCACTGATGCCCGATTCTTGAAAGAGAATTATATTATGGACCACAGGCTCAATAGCAAAATTGTTCTGAAAGAACTAAGAGAACATACCAGTAGAACGAAAGAACAAGTCATTGATATTCCATTATCTTGTCGTAGTGAGAGGATTATCGGGACAGGTGCAAATCAAGATCAGGGTGCTGATGCACAGGATTCAGATTCTGCACAACGTGTTATTGCTAGTACACATACACATGTAGTGTCTCGTCGTAGTGAGATGGTTGTTCATCAACCTAATCAGTATATGTTCTTGGGAGAGTCTTTTTACAAGATCCCGGCAGAACTAGATATCAAGCCTTGTAACTACAGTGAAGCACTTCAAGATAAAGACGCAGATCTTTCGCAAATGGCTATAAATTCTGAGATAGAATCTATGTATTTCAATCAGGCCTGAAAACTTATAGAACCATCCAAAAGGATAAAATCCATTAGATGTAAATGAATCTATAAGAGGATGAGAGGAGCAGACGGGAAGGTCGAAACCTTCAAAAACAGGCTTGTTGCTAAAGGGTTTACTTAGAAAGAATGGATCGATTATGAGAAAACTTTTCGTCGGTAGCCATGCTTAAGTCTACCCATATTTTTTTTATCCATTGCCGCTCATTTCGATAACGAAATTTAGCAAATAGACGTCAACATAGCTTTCCTCAATGGAACTCTTGACGAGTGTTTCTATATGATACAACCAGACGGATTCATTACAAAAGGTCAGGAACACATGTTGTGTAAGCTTAAGAGATCCATTTATGGACTTAAGCATGTATCGAGGTCTTAGAACACTTGATTTGATCAAGTCATTAAGTCTTATGATTTTAATTAAAGTCCATATGAGTTCCGTGTGTACAAGAAGCATGACGGAAGCATAGTGATCTTCCTAATAGTACTTTATGCAGGCGATATCTTGCTTATCGAAAACGTTGTGGGCGCATTATCTAGGGTTAAACTATGGTTATCTGGGCAGTTCGATATGATGGACTTGGGAGACGCCAGTCACATCATTGGGTTCAAGCTTGTGCGAGATCGAAAACAATAGATGTTGGGCTTATCACAAGCAAAATATATCGATGATATCCTTACTCATTTTGGCATGCTGGATTCCAAGAAAGGATTTCTCTTTTTCAGGCATGGAATCACTCTATTCAAGAATCAGTGTCCTAAGACACCTAATGAGATAGAGAATATGAAGGCGGTTCCTTATGTTTCGACAGTAGGAAGCCACATGTATGCTATGATTTGCACTAGACCCGACATCTGCTTTGTTATTGGTATGGTTAGCAGAGATCATTCTAATCCAGGACATGAGCATTGGACTGTGGTAAATAGTATAGTCAAGTACCTGAAAATGACTAAGTTTTATATGTTCGTTTATCAGGCAGTCAGTCTTGTACTTTTGGGGTACACAGACTCAAATTTTCAGTTAGATATAGAGCTTGCATCATGAGACAACCTTGCAGATCCTTTACAAAGAGCTTACCGGCTAAGAACGGTAACATTTATTTAAAATTTAAATAATTTATATTTTAAATTCAAAAATTTAATTAAATAAATTTTCTGCAAAAAGATCAGGGTCGCCCCGAACCCACGACCCACGACACGACTCGTACTTGGCCCGGCTCGGCTCGGCACGATACGATCAGCCGGTCGATTAGATGGGCGGACAGCGGCAGCGGTGCACGCTTGCGTGCGTGTGGGGTTTGGGTCGAACCCACCGTTAGGTAGGTCCCCTCCCGTCCACAAAACTAGGTACTCCCAAGAGGCACACCCCTTAAGCTCAACTTAGCTTATATAAGCTACTCACCCATGTTTCTCCCAATCAGTGTGGGATTGGAAACTTTTTTATACTTAATTAGATACCCACATTTTTCTCTCCCAACCAATGTGGGATAGGATTTAGTTACCACCATTCTGCCAACTTCAATGACACAATTTTGGAGTCAATTTTTTATTCACCCATTAATGGTTTGAATACCACAAAATTCATGATTACTCTACTCATTGTGATAAACAAATTAGAACTTGAAATTATAAATAAAGATTAATCCAACACAAAGATAATTAGTTTCAAAGTTAGCTAAAAATTATGTTTTAATTTTTTCAAAATCTAATTATTCCAATAATTCCCCACATGAATGGAATTTGACGTAAAAAAATACAACAAAATTGTTGTCCTAACAAGGCTTCAATGACCGATTTTGATGATAACAAATCTAAGTATCTAATTGTACACATTGAGATCGTTTACAGGAAATATACGCTTAGCACAATTCAAGATACAAGATGGAAGCCATGGAGCATAATTCCAAATCAAGTTCTTTGACGACAAGCGTTTGATACAAATGCAAGAATTGAAGAAGGATTGAAGAACACTTTTTAAATTTTATGTTTTAGGATCTATATACATTCACTAAACTCATGAATATTACTTTTAAAACTCATAGGAGTCCTAAAACTCTTAAAAATATTTTTCCCAAAACATGAAATGATCAAAATCTTTATGGAAAAAAAAATCTGAATTTTTAACGATCCAGTCGACTGAGGCTTTATATACAGGCGACTGACTGAACTGCCAAAAATTAATTTTCAGATCTAAAACTGTTCAGTCGACTGACCCTTGAGGTCCTGTTGACTGAAGTATAGTCCAGTCGATCGAACTAGTCTATCCAGTTGACGGAACAAGTTAAAATTCAAATTTTTGCTGAAAATGGCTAGTTTATACTTACTCTATTAATCCCAACGGCTAGTCTGATTTTGAAACCTATAAATAGAGTCCTTGAGCTCTTGTTTTATTCATCAAAAACCTATCAATCATTCTCTCATATATACTCTCTTAGTGCTTCAAATTCTTTAGTTTTTCATTCGTATTTTTTGACAGAAAAGATCATTAGTTTTCTCCTTGAGCATCATAGTCATATTCCATTGAGAAAATGAGTTAGAGCGTTCATTGTTTGTAATCATCTGCTCATTGTAGGAGCATTCTCTTATATTACTTCTTGTTGTTATATTGTATTTGAGAAAGACGTTTTTCAAAAGAGGCTAATCCACCTACAAGGATTGGATTGCTTGAGAAATGTACATTCTCAAGAGAGGCTACTCTGCCTAGACTAAGGAGAGAGGATCTTTCACCTATTGAAAGCGAGGTAGTAAAACTTCTCATATTGGCTGTCTTGAGGTAAGGACGTAGGCCGTTGCGCAGAACCTTATAAAAATCGTGGTGTTCTTCTTCTTACTTGCTCATTTTCTTTATTTACTTTATTGCTTATTATTACATCACATACACTTGCATTTGAATTATTTATTATTTATTTCTCGCATTCTTTAAATTTTGAAGTTAGAGAGTTCTGATTTTATTTTGCAGGAAACTTTGTCAAATAAAATTTCTTGTATTTTAATCAAGAAGCCATATTAAAAAAATTATTATACTTAAAGTTAAAAGCTATACATATTTTGTTAAATCAAGAAGAGTGTCGTATTTGATTAACAAGAAATTTTAAATATTGCAAATCTACACTTGTACTTAAATTATTCAACAAAAAAGTTTTTTTTGTTCAATACAAATTCATTCATGAATTAAATATTTTGACAAAAATTATTTGTTGATAAGATCAATCAAGTTCATTTGTGATTTAATCTTTAGCTTTACTAGAATATTTACTTGTGTATTAAAAATCATATGAGAACATTAAATATCCAATTCACCCCCACCTGAGATTTCACACATACTATCGATTAGTATCAGAGCCTAACACATTATTCTTAACAAATTTTTTTGTGAAAAAGATCCATGGCAAGTATTGGTATATTCCCTTTTGTAGAAGGTCAGTCCTCCACAAGGCCTCCAATTTTTTGTAGTGTTAACTACACCTTTTAGAAGTAAAGAATGAGAATTTTTATTCAAACCCTGGATTGGAGGGCTTGGAGAATAATCGTACAAGGTAACTTCACTTCCACCAAAACCGTAGAAGGTAAAGAAGTTTCTAAACTAGAAAATGAAATGAATGAAAATGATATGAAACAATTTCAAATTAGTCCAAATGCTATGAATGCATTGTATTATGCTTTAGATGCTAACGAATATAATCGCATCGTGACGTGTAAAAGTGCAAAAGAAATATGGAAAAAATTAAAAATACTTATGAAGGAACACAAAATGTTAAAGATTCTAAGATTAATAGATTAATTAGTGAATACAAAAGCTTTAAGATAAATGATAATAAAATCATATCTAGCATGTACACATGCTTTACTCATATTATTAATTCTCTTAATGCACTTGAAAAAACTTACCAATCTTATGAGTTGTTAAGAAAAATACTCAAAGCATTGCCACCCATTTGGGAAGCAAAGGCTACAGCCATCTCCGAGGCAAGAAATCTAAGGGTCATGATCTTGGATGAACTAATTGGCTCACTGTTGACATACGAGCTCAAGATAAACGAAAGAGTCAACGACCAAAACAAGGTTAAGAAATCCATTGTCCTCAAAGCCTCAAAATAAAGTTTCACTGATAAAGAAAATGAGAAAATCAATGACGATGACATGATACTTATCACAAGTAGATTCAGCAAGCGAGATAAAAGGCTTTCAAGAAGATTTCGAGGCACAAAATTCTACAAAGGAGACTCAAGCAAACGAGACCTCAAAAAGGAACCACTCACTTGCTACAACGGCAACAAGACTGGGCACATCAGGCCCGAATGTCCTCTACTCAAGAAGTACTCAAAGAAGAAAAAGAAGACCATGAAAGCAACCACGTGGGATGACTCAGATTCAAACGAGTCAAGCAATAATTCAAGCGACGAAGAAATGGCAAACTTCTACTTGATGGCGAGTATAGACGAGGAGGTAAGTTCTCACTCTAGTTCATGCAATGAATCTAGTTCTTCTTACTCAATGCCATCATATGACGAACTTAAAAATAAAATATTCAACTTGAATAAAAGTCTTTTGAAATTGAAAAAGAAAAACATAAAATTGAAAAATAAAAATAAAAACTTTTCTAAAGAAATTGAGGAATTAAACGTTTTAAATAAAAATACTAAAAATGAAAAAGAAAGCATGTCTAAAGAGCATAGTTTACAAGTTGAAACATTGAAAAAAGAAAAACACATTTTAAGAGTCAAATTTGATAAATTAACAAAAAATTTGAAAAATGAGATTTATAATCTAACAAAAAAAAATGAGAAATTAAGAAAACAACTCACAAGCTTAAAAGGTAAAAATATTGAAAATGATGTCTCTTGTGAACTAAAAAGAAAAGTAGAAAATTACTAAAAAATTATCTACAAATTTACAAATGAGAAAGAAGATTTTGAAAAACTTTTGGGAGCACAAAGGAAATCATTGAATAAAGAAGAAATATTTTATAATAGAGAAGTAAACTCAAATCCAAAAATTATTTTGTAATAGAATCAAAGAACTTTTCAAACTCTTATTCAAAGAATATCTATGAAAATGTAACTTGTTTTCAATGCAAGAACAAATGATATATCAAATTTGATTGTCCACTAAAAAGAAACAATAGTATATCAAAAATGGTTTGAAGAGTGAAAAACACTAATCTTATAGGACCCAAAAAGGTTTGAGTACCAAAAAAAATCACTTAATTTGTTTTATAGGTATGCTTGAGATCCTCATCATCCTCAAAAGAAATATGGTACTTGGATAGTGGATGCTCAATATATATGACGGGCGACAAGTCAAAATTTCTAAGCTTTACACCTAAGGATGGAAGTTATGTGACTTTTAGAGACAACGGGAAAGGTAAAATCATTGATATAGGTAAGTGTGGTAAAAAATCTTCCATATCTATTGATAACGTACTTCTTGCTGATGGTCTTAAGCATAATCTCCGTAGTACTTGTCAATTATGCGATAATGGTTATAGTGTACAATTTTTGCATGACACATGCGTTGTTAAAAACAAAGAAAGTAATAAAATTTTATTTGTTGCAAAAAGATTTGAAAATATTTACACTATCGATTTTGAAAATCAAAATTCTCAAAATGTTCAATATTTTTCTGCTGTAAATGAAACTAGTTGGTTTTGGCAGAAGAAGCTAGGTCATGCTAGCATGGATCTCCTATCCAAACTTATCAAGAAAAATTTGGTCAAAGGCTTACCTAAGACTAAATTTATTAAAGACAAGGTTTGTGATGCTTGCTAATTTGGTAAGCAGGCTAAAACAAGTTTAAAAAAGAAAGAAGAAATTTCTACAAATAGGCCTCTACAATTACTTCATCTTGATTTGCTTGGTCCTATGAAACCCCAAAGTCTTGGAGGAAAAGCATACTGTTTTGTTATTATTGATGATTTTTCACGTTATACATAGGATTTATTTCTTGTAACAAAAGATGAAGTATGTCAGGTGTTGGCTAAATTTTATAAGAAAATTCAAAATAAAAATGACTATTCTATTCTTCACATTTGTAGTGATAGAGGAGGAGAGTTTAAAAATAAAGATGTAGAAAATATTTGTGATCAAAATAAAATTTTTCATAATTTTTCTGCACCTCTAACTCCTGAGAAAAATGGGATTGTTGAGAGAAAAAATCGATCTATACAAGAAATAGCACGAACAATGTTAAATGAACACCATACTCTCAATAACAGGAAAATATTCCAATTGTGATATGCCTTTGTCTGTATTCTTAGACAAATGTAGATTTATATCGACATGTGTCCTTGCAATGCGGGTTTCACACTTATGAAATTTTTCAAGAATTTTTCCAACATAATGGAAGTGAGATAAGGTATATCCATCAGATATTTTTGTGATTTTCATCCCTAATATAAACATCTGCTATTCCTATATTTTTCATGTTAAACCTCTTGTTCAACATATTTTTGGTAGTTTTAATCATAGAATTATAACTACCCAACGTTAGTCTGTCATCAACATACAAATAAATAATGATATAACTTTTGTCAGTGTCTTTCACATAGACACATTTGTCACACTCATTTATTCTGAAATTATTTGACAGCATTATATTGTCAAATTTTTTAATGTAATTGTTTAGGTACTTATTTTAACTTGTAGAGGGACTTAACAAGCTTACAAATATTTTTCTCCTGTCCTCGAGCTATAAAACCCTCGATTGTTCCATATAGATTTCTTTATGTAAATCTCAATTTAAGAAGGTTGTCTTAACAATCGCTTGATGTATTTCTAGATCAAATAATAATGCAATAAAAATCAACATCCTAATGAAAGTTATCTTGATCGCAGGCGAGTAAGTATCAAAATAGTCCAACTCTTCAGTTTGCCTGTATCCTTTAACTATAAGTCTCGCCTTATATTTCTCAATTGATCCATCTGCTCTTATTTTTCTTTTGACTATCCATTTATATGTAAGAGGTTTACAACCAGATGGAAGATTCACCAGTTCTCAAGTGTGATTTTACAAGATAAATTCAATTTCACTATTGATTGTTGTGGCGTTGGGATTTGGGGGTTGAAAATGAAGAAATTCAAAGATACTTTGAAAATATTTAAACACCTTGAAAACCAAATTTTAAAATCCCCTTTTGTTGAAAATAGAGTCGCCACTTAGTTTTTGAAAAAAATTAAGAAAAACAAAATTAGCTACTGATCTTGAAAACTTTAACCAGAGAAAAAAAGGGTTCGGGGGCTAAGTAATGACTCGAAAAAGGTGTTAGGCACCCCGTCCATCCAACCATTAGATTTTGGGGTCAGTCATATCTAATCTGTTAAGTTCTCCCTTACTTTTCAATTTGGGCTCCTCACCATAGAAAGGAGACAAAAGATGCGACATCTAAGACATCTCTTCTTCAATAT
>JAULJZ010146028.1:0-10450 GCA_032270985.1 Heliamphora pulchella | reverse complement strand
CCTTTCTGGTAAACTTATTTGACCGCTGGATATCCACTTGTAGGATTTGCCCTAGTCAAAACTTATAAGCTTTCATATGGGGGTATCATCAATCGCGATCCTTTAAAATGTAGATTTCGTCAATAATTAATATTTACCATATAAATAATACCGCTATTCAGCTCACCGGGAATATAGACCCATATAAGATCGCACTCTCTAATGAATCAAAAATATTAAATATACGCAAATCATTAATTATTTCAGAATTAAGAGCATAAACACTATTTTTAATAACCTTGGAGTGTAAATTAATTTATATAGTTAGTATAAAATTAATTACCCCGATGTGTCCCGTTCAATATACATAAAGTGTACTAGCACAGAGAGTCAGAATAATAAACGACGCTATTATCTATTCACCATAACAAAGACAAGCTTACTAAAACTCTGTGCTATTGTTGTACCAATGGTATTTTCATTTTCATCTAAACTATGAATATAAAATTTATATTATGTAAAAACTTAAAATCTGATTATCTGTGTGCAAGCCATACTCTACCCACCAGATTAAATACTATACAGAATAAAGGACATCCATACATAACATTAAACAAATGATATACATATATTTATCAAAAAAATTCTCATAAAATAGAAAATTAATTTTATTAAAATAAAATTAAATACTAAAAATATGATTTTTAGTTTACCAACCCTAATAATCTCCCACTTATACTCAAAATCATGCTGCCTTACATCAGATTCACATGCTCTACATGACTATCAAAAGTCTTAGTCGATAAGGTCTTTGTAAAAAGATCTACAAGATTGTCTCCTAATGCAATCTTGTTCATAACAACATCACCTCTCTGTATAATTTCTCGTATGAAGTGATATTTACGCTCAATGTGCTTTTTTGTGTGGACCCTTGGCTCCTTCGAGTTTGTAACCACTCCGCTATTGTCACAATAATGTGTAATAGCCGACTGAATTGAAGGGACTACCTCTAGGTCAAACAGGAAGTTCCTGAGCCAAACGACTTCCTTGGTTACTTCAGAAGCTGCCATGTACTCAGCTTTCATTGTGGAATCAGCAATGGACTGCTTGATACGCTGCTAGAAATCTAAGTCTATGTACCCCGAAGGTTTTAAACTGTCTGCCTGGTAAACTAACATATAATTCTTAGTCTTTTTCAGATACATGATTATATTTTTTACCGCAGTCCAATGCTCTCACCCTAAGTTAGACTGATATCTGCTAATCATGCCAACAAAAAAGAAAATGTCGAATCTAGTGCAAAGCATAGTATACATGAGGGTTCCTACTATCGAAGCATAAGGAATCGCCTTCATCTTCTTATCTCATCAGGTGTCTTAGAACACTGATTCTTGAATAGAGTGATTCCATGCCTAAAAGAAAAAAACACTTTTTTGAAATCCTATAGGCTAAAATGAATAAGGATATTATCGATATACTTTGCTTGTGATAAGTCCAACATCCTTTGTTTTTGATCTCGCATGAGCTTGATCCCAAGGATGTGATTGGCTTCTCTCAAGTCCTTCATGTTGAACTGCCCAAATAACCATACCTTAACCGTAGATAATGCCCCTACAACGTTTTCAATGAGCAAGATATCGTCTACATTAAGTACTAAAAAAATCACCACGCTTCCGTCACACTTCTCGTACACACATGACTCAATTGGACTTTGATAAAAATAATAAGACTTAATAGTTTGATCAAATCAAGTGTTTCAAGACCTCGATGCCTGTTTAAGTCCATAAATAGATCTCTTAAACTTACACAACATGTGTTCCTAGTCCTTTGCAATGAATCCGTCTAGTTGTATCATATAAATACACTCGTCAAGACTTCTATTAAGGAAAGTTGTCTTGACATCTATTTGTTAGATTTCGTAATCGAAATGTGCAGTAATAGATAAGAGAATTCAGATAGACTTAAGCATAGCTATCGGCAAAAAGGTTTTCTCATAATCGATCTCTTGTTTCTAAGTGAACCCTTTAGTAACAAGCCTAACTTTGAAGGTTTTAACCTTGCCGTTTGCTCCTCTCTTCCTCTTGTAGATCCACTTGCACAAATGGATTTTATCCTTTCAGGTGGTTCTACAAGTTCCCAGACCTGATTAGAATACATAGATTTCATCTCTGAATTCATAGCATTTTACTAAAGATCTACATTTTTATCCAAAAGTGCTTCATTATAGTTACAAGGTTCGGTATCTAGTTCTGTCGGAATCTTGTCAAAAGACTCTCCCAAGAACATATACCGATTAGGTTGATGAACAATCCTCGCACTACGACGAGGCACTACCAGTGTTTGTGTACTAGGAGTAACACGCTGTGTAGAATCTAAACCCTATGCATCAGCACTCTGTTCTTGATTTACACCTGTCCTAATAATCCTCCCACTATGATGAGGCAATGGGATATCAGTAACTTGTGGTTCCTCTTCCAATCTACTCGTATTTTCTCTTAGTTGTTCCAGAACAATGTTATTTTTGGGCTTGTGATCCATAATATAATCATCTTTCAAGAATTGGGTATTAGTGTTAACAATGACCTTCTGATCCTTAGGATTATAAAATAGACCACCATTGGTTTCCTTGGGATACCCCAAAAAGAAATAAACTTCTGTCATCGGTTCTAACTTACCTGGGTTCCCTTTTAGCACATATGATGGACACCCCTAAATCTGAATGTTTTTTGGATTAGACTTGTGCCTTGTTCACAATTCTATGGGAGTAGATGCTACTGACTTAGAAGGTACCAATTTTAGAATGTAAGTCGTTGTCTTTAAAGCGAGTCCCTAATACGAATTGAGTAATCCTGAATATCTGATCATGGACCTTACCATCTCCATAAGAGTCCAATTCCTTCTTTCTGCTACACCATTTTGCTGCGGAATGCCAGGTGCAGTCAATTGGGATATAATCCCTTATAAGGATAGGTAGTCTATAAACTCTCCAAAAAAGTATTTTCCACTATGGTCGGATCGTAATGATTTGATACTTTTACCCAGATGCTTCTCTGTCTCCGTATTGAATTTTTTGAATTTTTCAAAGCATTCAAAGTTACGGTGTATCAGATAAATGTATCTATACCTTGAGTAGTCATCAATGAAATTGATGAAGTACTTAACGCCACCTTTAGCCCAGATTGTTATAGGATCACACATATTGAAATGAACTAGCTCTACTGGTTCTTTAGCTCTATAGTCTTTAGTCAAAAAGGGCCTCTTGGTCATCTTTATTGGAGGCAAGATAGTCAAAATCATTATTTTCTAAATGATCATCTGAAAAATTAACTAGACAGGAAAACTCCAAAACGGGTTTTAGATAAAACTTTTGATGACGAACTATCAAAATAAAACCTGTGCATCCGAAGTTAATTTAAAATAATACCTTTTTACCGGTCGAATCTTCAACTACGATTTGAATCCAAGTTGAAGCTCCTGTCAGATCTTTTACTGTATTCTCTTATGTGATTCTTGAATGTAGGGTAGGCCACAATCTATCAAGAATACGTACTGGCTTAAGCTAGACAGCTTTAGTCTCGAAAGAAAAGTTATGAAACTGGTCCAGCCTACTCGCATATTTGTAGAGCTACAGCCGAGACCTGTGGAGTAATTATGAGTAAGACTTTTAGTGGAACACAGACACGTATAAGCGGTTTTCGCAATCAAGAAAACCTCATAGCGGTATCTGTAATTATGAAAAACTAGCAGTGATTTCGGTAATTTTCATAAAATACTAAATTACACATTACACCACTAAAGAACTATAATTGCACTCTGACCCATAATCTCAAGACCATTTTGCATTGAGCTCCTGTTATTAAATACTCATCATTTCTCCATACGTTAAGATTCCCGATACCCGCCAATTAAATTTAATTATTGACAATTTAATTTAATCGGCATCTTCATATTTCTTAAGCCCATTCGTTTAACTTATTTGACCGCCGAATAATCAAATCCACATACAAGGATTGGTCTGATCAAAACTTATAAGCTTCTTTAAGGAGGTATCGTCAATCCCGATATTTCGGAATGTAAATTTTGTCAATAATTAATATTGACCATATAAATAATACTGCTATCCAACTCACCAAGAATATAAACTAATATAAGATCGCACCCTCTAATGAATCAAAACAGCGAATATTAAATGTACGCAAATCAATAATTATCTTTAAATTAAGAGTATAAACACTATTTATAATAACCTTGGGGTGTAAATTAATTTATATAGTCAGTATAAAATTAATTATCTTAAATATCTTGTTCAATACACACAAAATGTACTAGCACACAGAGTCATAATAATAGACGACGCTATTATTTGTTTTCCGTAACCTAGACAGGCCTACTAAAACTCTGTGCTACAGTCGTTCCGATGGTATATTCATTTTCATCTAAACTGTGAACATAAAAACTTATATTTTACTAGAACCTAAAATTTAATCTCCTGTGTGCAAGCTGTACTCTACATACTAGAGTAAATACTATACAGAAAATCAGAAATTCATGCATAACATTAAAGAAATAATACACATACATTATCCATAAAGATTCTCATAAAATAAAAAATTAATTTTATTAAAAATAAAATTAAATACCAAAAATATGGTGTTTAGTATACTAATCCTAAAAATTTCCCACTTATACTCAAAATTATGCTGCCATACATCTGACTCTCATGCCCTCTACATGACTATTAAAAGTCTTAGCTGGTAAGCTCTTTGTAAAAAGATCTGTAAGATTGTCTCCTGATGCAATCTTAGTCACAATAATATCATATTTCTGTACAATTTCTCATATTAAGTGATATTTACGCTCAATGTGTTTGTCTTTCTTATAGACCCTTGGCTCCTTCGAGTTTACAATCACTCTGCTAATGTTACAGTAATGTGTAATAGCCGACTGAATTGAAGAGACCACCTCTAGATCCAAAAGAAAGTTCTTGAGCCAAATGGTCTCATTGGCTGCTTCAGAAGCTGCCATATACTCGACCTCCATGGTGGAATTAACAATGCAGAACTACTTGATACTCTTTCAACTTATAGATCCACCTCCTAAGGTAAACACATATCTTGAGATAGACTTACAGGAGTCCCTATCAGATTAAAAATTTGAGTCGGTGTACCCTAAAGGTACTAGACTATCTGCCTGGTAAACCAATATATATTTCTTAGTCATTTTCAGATACTTCATTATATTCTTTACCGCAGTCTAATGCTCCTATCCTAGGTTAGACTGATATTTTCTAACTATGTCAATGGCAAAGCAGATGCCGGGTCTAGTGCAAAACATAGCATATATGAGGCTTCCTACTACCGAAGCATAAGGAACCGCCTTCATCTTCTCTATCTAATCAGGTGTCTTAGAACACTAATCCTTGGATAGAGTGATTCCATACCTAAAAGGGAGAAACCCTTTCTTAGAATCCTTATGCTAAAATGAGCAAGGATATCATCGACATACTTTGCTTGTGATAAGCCTAACATCATTTGTTTTCGATCTCACATAAGCTTGATCTCAAGGATGTGACTGGCTTCTCTCAAGTTCTTCATATCGAAGTGTCCAGATAACCATACTTTAACCATAGATAATGCCCCTACATCGTTTTCGATAAGCAAAATATTATCTACATAAAGTAAAAGGAAGATCAACATGCTTCCGTCACGCTTCTTGTATACACAGGACTCATCCAGACTCTGATAAAAAAATATAAGACTTAATAGCTTGATTAAACCGAGTGTTCTAAGACCTCGGTGCCTGCTTAAGTCTATAAATGAATCTCTTAAGTTTATACAACATGTGTTCCTAGACCTTTGCAATGAATCCATCTGGTTGTATCATATAGATACACTTGTTAAGGCTTCCATTAAGGAAAGCTGCCTTAAAATCCATTTGCTAGATTTTGTAATCGAAATAAGCAGCAATAGATAAGAGAAATCGAATAGACTTAAGCATGGCTATCGGCAAAAAGGTTTCTTCATAATCGATTTCTTATTTTTGAGTGAACCCTTTAGCAGCAAGTCTAACTTTAAAGGTTTTAACCTTTCCGTTTGCTCCCCTCT
The DNA here is from genome assembly GCA_032270985.1 of Heliamphora pulchella. NCBI lineage: Eukaryota > Viridiplantae > Streptophyta > Magnoliopsida > Ericales > Sarraceniaceae > Heliamphora > Heliamphora pulchella. Next base: position 4,367 of record JAULJZ010146028.1, on the reverse strand, counting down.
TTTTCTTGTAGATCCACTTACATCTAATGGGTTTTATCCCTTCGGATGGTTCTACAAGTTTTCAGACCTGATTAAAATACATAGATTCTATCTTTAAATTGATTGTCTTTTGTCAAAGATCTGTATCTTTGTCTTCAAGTGCTTTATTATAGTTATAGGGCTCGGTATCTAGTTCTGCTGGTATCCTGTCAAAAGACTCTCCCAAGAACATATACTGATCAGGTTAATGAACAACCCTCTCACTACGATAAGGCACTACATGTGTCTATGTACTAACAGTAACACGCTGTGCAAAATCAGAACCCTGTGCATCAGCACCCTGTTCTTGATTTTCACATGTCCTGATAATCCTCCCACTACAACGAGGTAATGAGATATCAGTAACTTGTTCTTCCGTTCTACTAGTATTTTCTTTCAATTCTTCCAGAATAATGTTGCTTTTGGGCTTGTGGTTCATAACATAATCATCTTCTAAGAATCAGGCATTGGTGCTAATAATGACTTTCTGATCCTTAGGATTATAAAATAGACCACCCTTCGTTCTCTCGGGATATCTCACAAAGAAACATACTTCTGTTCTCGATTTCAACTTACTTGCATTTCCTTTCAGCATGTATGCTAGACACCCTTAAATCTGAATGTATTTCAAACTAGGCTTACGCCTGGTCCACAATTTTATGGGAGTAAAAAGTACTGACTTAGAAGGTACCAAGTTCAGAATGTAAGCCGCTGTCTCTATAGCGAGTCCCCAAAATAATTTGGGTAAACCTGAATAACGCATCATTGACCTTATCATCTCCATAAGAGTCATATTCCTTCTTTTTGTTACACAATTCTGCTGCAGAGTGTTAGGTGCAGTCAACTGGGATACAATTTCTTTTGATGATAGGTAATTCTTAAAATCTCTAAAGAGTTATTCCCGACCATGGTCGGATCGTAGTAATTTGATACTTTTATCCAGACACTTCTTCACCGCTCCCTTGAATTCTTAGAATTTATCCAAGCATTTAGACTTATGGTTATCAGGTAAATGTATCCATATCATGAGTAGTCATCAATGAAACTGTCAAAGTATTCAAAGCCACCTCTAGCCCAGATTATCATATGACCACACACATCAAAATAAACCAGCTCCAACTATTCTTTAGCTCTATAGCTTTTGGCCGAAAAGGACCTCTTAGTCATCTTACCCTCGAAGCAAGATTTACAAACTAGATGTACCTCAACTTCCAATGAACTCAAAGGTCCATTTGCTACGAGTTTGTATATCCTTTTTAGATTAATATGACCCAAGCGTAAGTGCCAAAAAAATATTTGGTTCATTAAAGAAGGAAACTTTCTCTTATACGGTAATATAGATGTGTAATTTCTTTCAGTGAGTTGCAGTGTATGAGAGATAGGAGAGACGATATATAGATCATCCACCAATGTACTAGAACAAATAAAATGTTTATTTTTTTACAACCACTGAGTCACCAAAATGAACAGAATATTTATCCTTTATTAAACTCAAGGCTAAAATTAAATTTTTTTCTAATCGAAGGTACATAAAGACAATCTTTCAAAAGAAGTATCCCATCTGTACTAAAGATGAGATGGCATCTCCTACTGCAACTGTTATCACCCTTATATTATTGCTCATGTGCAAATAAATTTTTCCATTACTAAGTTGTCTAGTTTTTTGAAACCCTTGTAAAGAATTGCAGATATGATTATTAGTTTTCGTATCTACACACCAGGTACAGGTAGATAACACCACTAAACTTGTTTCAACAACTAGTGAACATAAATTACTTTGTTTATTCTGCTTATTGAGAAAAATAGGACACTACTTTTTTGAATACTTAAACTGGTTACCGTGATAGCACTTGTCTTTCGGCTTCTTCACACCAGCTTTTGGTCCCTTAACTGCTTTTGGACTTCTATTTTCCTGTGTTTAACCTTTTTTTTCTTCTTGCCTTTCGGCTTAGATGAAGAACCCTTCTTAGCCACATACACAGAACGTGACTTCCTAAGAACACCCTCGACTGCTTGAAGTGCCTTAAGAAGTTCTGCCAGTGTGTGGTTGAGCTTAATCATAGAATAGTTCAGGCAGAACTGCTTAAAACTTTTAGGTAGTGACTGGAGCATGATATCGACATAGGTTTCCCAATTAATTTCAGCTCCAAGAATCTTCAGTTCATTCAGAAGACTGATCATCTTTGGAACATAATCCCTAACTGGGGTGCCTTCAGTCATACTTACATTCATTAGATACTTCATGGTCACCTACCTAGCAGCACGATTTTGATCCATAAATATTTCTTTGAGGTTCATAATTATGTCATAGGCACTGGGCATAGACTGATGTTGATGCTACAAAATATTTGACATTGAAGCTAAAATGTAACAACGAGCCATCTGATCAGCTTTCTGTCACTTTTGATGAGCCTGAGTTTTCTTTTCGGTAGCCCCCTCTTCAAGTACTGGTGGATATATCTCAATTAACACAAACTTGTAATCCTCGACAATTAGGATAATATTAATGTCCAAGTTTCGTTTTCAGTCAACATAATTTGGTCCCACAAGTTTGTTTTTTTTGTAAATATAAGCGAGTGGGTTGAATGTCATTTTAATCCTGAAAAATACATAATTAAAATACCGTTAATTATGATGAGTAAAATTTTAAATTTATTTTAAATTGGTTCCCTATACCATATAAAAAGAAATTTTTCAACAGCCTAGAAACCTATAAATAGCATGCCCCGATGGGAGGACGTCTACTATCCTTCAAAAAAATAGACAAACTAAATCTTATTAGTTTTATTATCTAGGTAATTGACCCTATCAAGTAAAATTAAATAGCTGACATAGTTTCAATCCAGCATATAATAGCAGTGACTTATATAGAGAGGATACTATTATATACAGTTAAGTGTTAACCATCACTTAATTCTAAATCAATCGCTTCGCAATGAACCCTTTAGATGGAGAAATAATCTATACTAGTAATTATCCAGAATTATCCCTAAAAGAAGTTTGTACTGGCGATATCGCCATTTATCTGCCCGATTGAGAGGATGGCCTTACTGCCAACTTGTAGGGTTTAATTACATTGCCTACAAACTGGTGATGGTGACCGCAGAATTTATCTGTGAATAAATTTTCTCTCCCACTTAGATTTGTAAAATGTTTTTTAGGGTTATAAAAATTCGTTTAATTAAAATAAATTTATAAATTTTGAAAACTACACGATCTGAAAAAATTAAATATATTTTCGTGTACATGATTATAAAGATTTCGGTTTACCAAACTATCTTTTCGTGTTTAAATGCGTAACAAATAAAATTTAATAAATGCACAGTTTTTTCTCCAGCTTTTCAGCTAAGGTATTGATTAAAAGTATTTATTTATTTTATTTTTCGTTTCATATTTTTCAAAAAATAATAATATATTTCAATTAAATAGTTATTTATTCAATAATTATTTCAAGATTAATTATATAAGCACTATTCATAATAACTTTGGGGTGTGAATTAATTTATATAGTCAGTATAAAATTAATTATCCCAAATGTCTAGTTTAATATACACAAAGTGTACTAGCATAAAGAGTCGGAATAATAAACGACGTTATTATCTGTTTCCCGTAACCAAGACAGACCTACGAAAACTCTATGCTACAGTCGTACCGATGGTATGTCCATTTTCATCTAAACTGTGAACATAAAACTTATATTTTGCAAGAACCTAAAATCTAATCTTCTTTGTGCATGCCTACTCTACATACCAGATTAAATACTATATAGAATATCGGACATCCATACATAATATTAAAGAAATAATATGCATACATTACTCATAAAAATTCTCACAAAATAAAAAATTAAATTAAATATTAAATACTTAATTTTCAGTACACCAACTCTAACAATCTTACCCTCTAAGCAAGATTAACAGACTGGAAGCGCCTGCACTTCTAATGAACTCAAAGATCTATCTGCTACCAGTTTGTTTATTTTTTTTAGATTAATATGACCCAAGTCTAAGTACCAAAGAAACATTTGGTTCATTAAAGAATAAAACTTTCTCTTATATGGTAAATTAGATGTGTTATTTATTTAAGTTAGTTACAGTGTAGGAGAGACAGGAGATACGACATACAGATCATCCACCAATGTACCAGAACAAATAAAATGTTTATTTTTCTTCACAACCACAGAGTTACCAAAATGAACTGAATATTTGTTCTTTATTAAGCTCGAGACTGAAATTAAATTTCTTCTAATCGAAGGTACATAAAGGCAATCTTTCAGAAGAAGTATCCTATCTCTACTAAAACTGAGAGTGACATCTCCTACTGCAACTGCTGCCACCCTTGTATTATTA
>JAULJZ010146017.1:0-31306 GCA_032270985.1 Heliamphora pulchella | reverse complement strand
GGTTATCACGGCTGTAACTATATAACTGATCATGAAGATCAAATTCTCCAAAATTATGCACCATATCCAATAGAGGTCTCTGAGGTAAATTTGGGATATGTTCTCCAAAGCGATAATCTCCTCTAACATCAGAGAGTCCAAAATTTCCCACAAATGACTCATCTTGGGCTTCAGGTCCTCGACTAGTTCCTACACCATCACCATTTCCACCACCAGTGTCGTGTCCACCATGACCGTGTCCATCACCATCACCGTCGCCATCACCAGATGGAGGAGTCAAACCACCATCATCACTACTTCTAGAAGAGGTAAGACTTGAACTCGAGTTCTAAAAAGTACATCTAGGTTGATTTTGATCCTTCTCTCTGTTCATCACCATCATCACCATCATCATCTAAGTCTAGCCAATCAGACTTATCTTGACTATCTAGCACAGGAGCTTCCCTTTCTTCTAATCATAGATCCAGTGGGTCATCTTCATCAAATATGTAATCCAAAATAATTGGATTAAAACTGTTGTCTATCTCTTCTTGGCTTCTTCTTTTAATGGTTTTTAACTTTAATCTCATGTTATAATTAATGAAAACTAAATTTTAAATCATCTGATATTTTAGTCGATTTCTTGTCTCTGTGTGGGTGAGGTTAAAAGTACTCCAATTGCGTTCACAGTTTGACGATGTAGTGGTCTAAGTTAAAACCTTAATTGTCATTTCTTGAAGTTCTGAAGCACGCGTTACATGAATAATCCACCATTCAATTACCCAATAACATAATACACAAAGTCATAAACACATAAATAGAAAGATAATAAGAATCTAAGATTCTAATATATTAGAAAAAAAAAAACATGGTCATAAACAAATCCATTTATCACAGCTAAACATTGTCCTTAATTGTTGCTTATATCGAATAATGCTCTCAAAGGCAATAAAATTTGTAGCAAAGCGAGTAACAGCGGATCGAAGCAATTCTCTACCTTCAGTAAATTTTCTCATCTAACTCAACACACACGTAGCATTATAAATGAATGTGTTGATGGTTCTAACATCTTCTATGACCTTAATTACACTTTTTTCTTAGCAATATCCTCTAATATAAAGTCGATGCAATAAGCTGAATAAGCTGTCCAATACCAAAAAAAAATTTCTCATCAACATCTTTTCACCCGCTTTCAAAGCTACTTCATTATCTGTCTTCACTTGTACGATAAATTTCTCACCAATCTCATTAACAACAATATCCAACAATTCAAAGTAATACGCAATAGTCGTACTAATAATATTAGTGACATCAATGAATTTATGAAATATCATACATCTATTGCAGTATACCAAGAAATTAATTATGTGTTGCCTCGTAAGACCATTCCATCCATTGCACATAATGGTGACACATCTCTCTGTCCAAATACTTTTAAAGAATGTTATCTATTCTTTCAGTTCATCATGTTCTCTAGGTATATAAATTTTAGCTATCTCATAAGGAGTGAGACTCTTAACTTCTTTGCCTACTTCAGCAGCAATATCAAACATGAATTGTGTGTAAGGAAAATCAGCCACATGAAAAGGAATGCGATTATACAAAAAAAAACTTAGTAACTGCACTTTCCAATTTCTCTCTCAACTTCTTTATTGTACCAGTGTTGATTTTTTGCTCCTTAGAGGACTTTGCTTTTTGCAATGCTGGATCTATTGCCCTTAATCTGGCATCAGGGGCATTAGGATTAAACCATTGACGACCACTCATGGCTGCTAAACCAGGTTCACGCACGGAATGGGCCCGATGAATACCACCATGTGGCTAAGTATCACTACCTCCAGCAGCAGAACTAGTACCACCTGACTCATACTGGATAGCTTGACTCATCCCAGTTGCGTGTCTAAATACCTACCACTCCTCCCATTTATGTTGTGATTGCATACTTGCTTGGGACGCCATAGTAAACTGTACATATTCATCAGATTCAGCATCAACATCCACATATGCCCTTTGTTCATAACCTTGATCAATATCATCTCATTCCCTTAATTGAGCTTCTAACTCAGCTTTTCTATTCTGAGCATCTGCTTTAGCTGCTTTCTTATTTTTAAGGTGTCTCATCATTTTTTTCCTTACTTCTTTACTAACACTTGGGCACCCATGCACTTGACATGTCAAGTGTGTCAAGTGTTCTTTGAACCGTGTAATTTCACCCTTAATGATATGCCTGCAAAATTTACATTGCACTTGATGTCTACTGCCTTAAATTTGATTATCAAACTTTCAACTAATATCATCACTTGGCGGCGTATCACTAGACTTTTGTCGTGGTATTTTTAAATTTCAAGTTTTAAACATTGAAAAAAAATAAAGTGTGTTTAGTTTCAGTGATAAGTTTTACTTTAAAAATTATAATATAAATTAAAATTTTAAAACCACTTATTAACAAATACAAAAATTAATACAACAAATTTAAATTTAAATATTAGATATTTAAATATTTTAAAGAATTAGAAAAAATTCTAAACAAATATTTTTTTAAAAGCATCTTAAATTTATATTTTAAACCTACTTTTCTCATAATTCTCAAATATTAAATATTTTAATATTTTAAAATTAATTTGTATGAATCTTAATTCTTAAACAAGTATATATATATATATATATTAAACAAGTATTCGAGGTTTTCAAGTAATAAATCATTAGATCCGTTAGTTTATAAATTGTAATGTTAATTTTTAAAGAATAACGATAAAACAATAATGAAAAAATAAAATTTAACACTACCAAGAGCACCAGAATCACCAATGGTCCGGATTTCAATAATTAACAGATTGAAATTAACTAAAAATATATTTTTAAATAATAAAAAAATACAACATTAATTCAACAAAATACGCAATAGATGAATAGATCTGTATATTATTATTAATTTTTAAAGAAATGAAGATAATTTAAAAACTTAAAATAAGAATAAAGAAAATAATTTTTTTTTAAAAAACTACTCCATACCATAAGAGCCCAGCGCCCCAACTGAATAAAGAAAATAATAAAAAAAAAACTTAAAATTTTCAATCTTCTTCTTCATCAGCCCAGCACCCAAACTGGACCACGCTCGACGCCGCCGATTTTGCCGAAACTCAAAATCATACAAAAAAAAATTATCAATCAACTAACATACCTTCGGATCCAACGAAAATGAAAAATCAGAATACTAATTGATGCCAAAATCGAAGAAATTAAAGGATTGAAACAAATCGGCGAGAGGCGAGAACTCAAGATTTCAAAAATAAAAAAAAAAATCTCCAAAAATGGAGTAGATCTGAGTAAAAATAGAGTAGATCTATCGCTTGGCATCTTTCTAAGTTGTTTAGACATAAAAATGAGGAAAGAATGGACAAAAAACTTAAATCGGGACCCATCACAGACTCACAGTCGCAAGCACCACTTTTACATAGAGTAACGGCCATAACGGCCCGTTACGCGCCAAAACCATCGTTACACAACCGAAACCACCGTTATGGTAACCGAAACAACTGTTACGGCTATAAAATTCAGTAGCATCGCTATAACAATCGTAGCGCGACTCAGTCCTCATCGAAACCGTTACGTAACGGCATTACGTAACGGTAACGACCGATTTTTGAAACCATACCTAAGCTCTGGTGAGTCAGGCAAATCTTTCAACTCTAGGTTCGTGCGTGTGTGACGATCCTTTGGTTCTTTTAAACCTTAGGATACTAGGCACCTTAAGCCCTAGTAAGCTAGACAAATCTTTCAACCCTAGGTTCGTGTGTATGTGACGATCCTTTGGTTCTTTTAATCCCTAGAAGACTAGGCATCCTAAGCCCTGGTGAGCCAGGAAAATCTTTCAACCCTAGATTCGTGTGCGTGTGATGACCATTCGATTCCTTCAAGCCTTAGAAGACTAGGCACCCTAAGCCTTAGTGAGCCAGACAAATCTTTTAACCCTAGGTTCGTGTGTGTGTGAAGACCCTTTAATTCTTTCAAACTCTAGAAGACTAGGCATCTTAAGCCCTGGTGAGCCAAGTAAATCTTTCCACCTTAGGTTCGTTTGTGTGTGACGACTCTTCGGTTCTTTTAAGTCCTGGAAGACTAGGCACCCTAAGCCCTAATGAGCCAAACAAATCTTTCAACCCTAGGTTCGTGTGTATGTGACGACCCTTCGGTTCTTTCAAACCCTAGAAGGCTAGGCACCCTAAGTCCTGGTGAGTCAGGTAAATCTTTCAAACCCTAGGTTCGTGTATGTGATGATCATTCGGTTCTTTCAAAGACTAAGCCCTGGTGCTCCAGGCGAACTTCTTTTACCCCTAGATTTTATGATTTACTAAAAAATAAAAAAAAATAAAAAAACCACCCCCTAGATTTTATGATTTTCTAAATAAAAATGAAAAATCATCCCCCTAGATTTTATGATTTTCTAAGAAAAATAAAAATATGAAAAACTATCCCCGTAGATTTTACGATTTTTTTAAAAAAAATGATGAGAAACCACTCCCTTGTTTGCATCAAAACCCTAATTCTAGTATCCCTACATTTTGTCCAGAATCTCCAGTTGCACGGGCACCTATCTAGTTTTCAGTCTGATGTCCATGTTTTTCCTTTTAATATTATATGGTTACATGCTTTAATGTCCAGTTGATTAACATATCTCAATACCACATGTTCAGCTGAGGCAATTTTCAAATCATATACATTACATCGCAAAGTAACAAGGAATCCTAAACATGCATCTATATTCAAGATGATAAAGGTAAAGCATACTTTGATACTGAAAGAAGAGACAAGAAAACCTACCGAAGGGTGTTATAATGAAGATGCATCTTGAGCTCGCGAAGAAGCAGGTCGTCAGCAACTGCAGCAACTAGAGGCTTGTACCACCTCGTCCCACTCGAACCTAGACGGTGGGCTACAGGGGCATAAGTGAGTGGGTCAAATGGTGTAAGAATACCCTCGCCGGCGTGTGGATCCAAAAAACCCACCACTACAGCCTCGTCTGCAGCGGCATGATCCGCAGCTGCCTGCTCTGCTACTACTTATGTCGCGACAGCTACTTGTGCCTCATCCTCAGCAGCCTAATGAAGGGCTCACTCCGCCTCAAGAGCTAAGACATCCATCGCCCCTAGTGTAGTGGTGGGTTGAGTGTAGGAGACTCTACTGGCAGGAACACTGAAACCCATGCTACCAGGAGCACCCATAGAAGTACTCTCACCAGCAGAGGGACCCCGTAGTATCCCAAAGATGTCACCGCCTCGACCAGATCCTGCCATGTCGATAGAATGGCCGAAAAGCAAAGAGAAATGTTCAATAAAAGCTTGAAACCAAGAGAGAGCTGAGAGAGCTTGAGAGAGAGTGAAAGGGTAGAGAGAGGATGTGAGGGGCACAAGTGGGGTTTGCTCCCGCGTCTGGAGGCCCTTTAGGGCATTCGGAGGTGGCGGTTGCTACCTTCAATGTTGGCGACCGCCTGGTTTTCAAAGAGCCGCGTGGCGACCACCATCTCAGTTTGAAATGCTCCTCGTGACCGCCACCTTTCCAACGGTCATATCACCCGTCTCGTTGTTTAGACTTGGCGACTGCCACCTCGGAAGTTGACAGGAATGTGCTTTTGTGTAATGATTATGTTTGGGGTTTTTATTGCTCCTTGGTGGTTGTTTGGGGCTTGTGTGGTTGTTTTCTTTGAAAATAATTTTAAATCTTATCTTGGTTTTTAATTATTTTTATTTTGTTGTTTTCTTTGAAAATAATTTTAAACTTTGTTTTGGTTTTTAATTTTGTTTTATGTGTTGTTTTCCTTAAAAATAATTTTAAACATTGTCTTGGTTTTTTATTTTGTTTTATGTGTTGTTTTTCTTAAAAATAATTTTAAATCTTGTTTTGGTTGTGTTGTACTTGGTATTTTATCCCGATAAATTTAATTTTAAAGTCTTGACTCGACTTTTTAATTATTTTTATCCCGTTTTTGTCATGAATGTTTTGGTCTTGACTCGACCTATTAATTTGTGATATTTTCTCCCGATAAAAATAGTTTTAAGTTTTGACTTGACTTTTAATTATTTTTGTCACGTGCTCATCCTGAGTTTTTAGGTCTTGACTCGATCATTAATTCGCATTGTTTTCTTCGACAAAAATAGTTTTAAGTATTGACATGATTTTTAATTATTTTTATCCCATGCTCGTCCTGATTTTTTAGGTTTTGACTCGACCTATTAATTCGTGTTGCTTTTTCCAATAAAATAGTTTTAAGTCTTGACTCAACTTTTAATTATTTTTTTCCCATGCTCGTCCCGAGTTTTGAGATCTTGACTCAACCTATTAATTCGTGGTGTTTTCTCCGATGAAAATTTAAGTCTTGACTCGACTTTTAATTATTTTTGTCCCGTGCATATCCTGAATTTCTAGGTCTTGACTCGACCTATTGATTTGTGGTTTACTCTCCGTTGAGAATAATTTTAAGTCTTGACTCGACCTTTAATTATCCTTATCTCGCTATCATTCTGAATTTTTGAGTCTTGACTCAACCTAGTTAATTCGTTATTGCTTTTTTGGATAAGATAATTTATAGGATCTTGACTCAATCCTTTTAATTATTTTTTCCCCAACTAAACTCGATCTTTGACTTGTTTGATTGATTATGCCCCTTTAGATTTTGGCTCAATCTTTACAATATTGTTTGATCATAGTACTGTTTGCATCATGTTAGTATCTGCATCATGTTTTGCATCTTGCATTTGTCCCAGGAACTACGTTTTGGTCTGATCCTTAACAAATGGGTACATAGGTAGTTTGATAAAAATTCGAGTACGACCAACATATATGTATGCTTGTGTGTTTGTGGCATAAGATTAACAGCACGATCAAATGGATGTTGTCTCTGAATCTTTGATATAACTCACACCACATGTTGTTATGCAAGTTATATCAAAGAGGGGCAACTATGGACACCCCAATTTGACCCCGCCTAATCTTAAGTTGATCCAAATGAATCCATTGATAAAATCAAGTAGAATAGTGTTTTAGAATGATCATCGAGAAACAATCCAAACTCAGTACCCAATGTAAATGAAACCATATGATCAAATTCCTCAAAACCTTGAATCGCCAACTTCAATCCTTAAGCTGCCATCTTTGAACCTTGGGGTCGCCAACTTCATTGTGGCGACCGCTATATGAACCTCTTAGAAACCCTAGCAAAGGTAGCGACCGCCATCTTCGAACCTTGGGGTCTCCAACTCTGTTGTGGCGACTGCCAGAAGAAACTCTTGAAAACTTGTTTTTTGTGGTGATCACCAACTCTAATCATGGCATCCGCCAACTTCAAAAATCATGACGTGCCCCAGATACATACCAGCACCTCATTGGTTAATGAACTCTATAAATACCATACTCCTGGTATGATTTTAAGAGGACAATTCTAATATCGGACCTCTAACGGGTTAGAAAGCGAGAAAATTCTAATATCGATATTCTGCTGAAGTACTAAGAGGACGACCACCGACACTAGCTAGATTCTTGACTCACCTACTCGTTGGAGTTGGAGCATTTTTTGAGGATTGAATCATTGATCACTACTCCCCAACTCGAGAATTCACCAAGATAGTAGCGATTCAGGTATTTTGTTTAGATCTCCGGTCTTTCTTTCTCCATTTCCTCTCTCTTGGAGTGACTGAGTTAGTTTAAGTACTTTATTCCACATGCCTAATTCATGTCACTTATAAAGTTGATTCAATTATCCCATTTTATTTGATTAGATCATGAGTATTTAGTTAGTTATGATAGGCATGTTTACCTTAATTAAGTTTAGTTGAATTCTTGTTTGTTATAAAAGCAAGTTTTAGTTTTTATTTTGTTCATATTGCACATTTACATTTAGCACATTGAATTCATCAAAATAGTACCAACATATCCGGTAATTGTAATTTACAATGTCATAGTTGTCGCATTGAGTGCACTTACATTCATACGGTTGTAATTGTCAATATTGCGTCTGTATTTTATATTTAGAAAATGATTACTGTGTTTTTTTATGATATTCATTATTTTAATTGCTTAATTTTTATTTTAAGTAGTATCTTTTGTTTCTATATTGATAAATCAACATGAAATCTACATTTGATTAAAGTTTAAGAAATTTTAGAGTATATTTTTGTTTATTTTGTTTAAAATCATGTTAGTATAATTTTTAGATTATTTGGTGATATTGCATGCGGGTTTGTTTCATGTATTCTTTAGTTAGAAATTGCATACCGTAGGATTTAGAATTTTTTTTATACTTGTTTTGTTTGGCATTCTATAGACATATGTTATGTATTTTTTTTTTACTTGATTTTGGATGTTCTCTCTTTACCTCCATCTTTTATATTTGCATGCATTTGAGAAATCTAATTAAGAATCAATGATGATTAGTAGAGGCCAACCTCACGGTTGGACGAACGAAGTGCCTAACACCTTTTTCAGTTCGTACCTTAGCCCACAGACCCTTGTTTTCTCTGGCTACCATTTTAAAGATCAATGGCTCATTTTGTTTTTCTTGATTTTTTTTTAAAACCAAGTGACGACTCTATTTTTCACAAAAAGAGTTTTCAAATTTTGATTTTCAAAGTGTTAAAGTATTTCTTAAATATTTCTTAAATTTTCTTATTTTTGAACTAAAACCCTAATTTCCAGCGCCACAGTACTTTAGGTCGTTTGGCCTAATCTGCTGAAGCTCCCTCTTAGCCCTGCCTTTGTTTGTGTTGGTCGTCCTCGATCTCCTCTTTTTGTTAACTTTTGACTGTGTTCTCAGCCCTATGGATAGATTATAACATTTTCTCTTTCTATGCGCTTATAGCATCTTCAATGTTCATGTGTTTCTGAGCCTACAGCATCAACTCATCCATACTGGTTGAGAGAGCCTTCGCTAAAGAGAACAGGAGCTTGGCCGATTGAAGACTACCCATGAACATAGTCAAGGCGACTTTTTCATTCACATCCGAATTGAATCTGTACACATACTCTCTTAATGTCTCTCATCGTTCTTGTTTTATATTTAAGAGGTACGTGATTGGACATTGATGACATTACCCGTCGATAAAGTGCTTCACGACCAATTTGCTTTATTGAGTGAAGCTAACAATCGAAACTTGTTTTTAGTCAGTTGAACCATACCCTTGTTGACCCTTTCAGTGTGGTTAGGAAGGCTCGGCTCAAGATCTCGTTTGGTACTACATGTAGGTGCATAAAGGCTTTATACGTCTTCAAATGGTCGAGCGAATCCTTGGTACCATCTAAGCCCTCCATTGGGGAATTTTAAAGTTTGAAGGTAAGGACTCGACTATGATGGCTGGGGAGAACATTGTAAGGGTTCAGTTTTAGATCGTCTGTTTAGCAACGATAAATCGATAGAGGTTAGGTTACCGATTTTGGGTGAGATTAAAAATCCTAGAAAGCTAAACCTAGAAACGAAACCCTAAGATAGAAAAGTAACCTTTTAACCTAAAAAATTATTAAAATTATCCTAAATATAATAAAATCTAGAACCCTAAAAATTTTTAAGATGAGAGAAATCACCGTTTAACCCCAAATAAAGAAGAAATGTGCATGAAAGACCGAATTTGGCAACATGTAAAACAAAGAATAAAATAAGACAACAAGATCCCATGGCTGGCCATGCCATGGGGATGAAACAAGTCAAAAATTCCTTTTATTAGTTTATGTATTTTATATTTCAATATAAAAATCTCATGCTCCAAGTCTCCAATAAATTTTGACCCCATGTATGTGTATAAATATAAATACATGAATATATGCAAATATAATAAAGATTTTACAAGATTTATATTAAATCAATTAAAATCTAGTTCACCAAATTAAACTCCAATTAAAAGTTTAATTAATACATTTTTACAAAAAAGCTTAATTTGACCTATGTCTCACCACATACTAATTAAATGATGCTAAAATATGTATAAATTATAAAATTGGTGAATTAATCATAAAATCATTAATTTAATACTATTCTATGACAAAAGTAACTAAAATTATATATTATGTTAATTTTTGTGCATTTTTTTCTTAACAATGTAGTACAATTATACATTCACGAACCATTAAAATGCAATAAAATGTATCAAAAACCACCATGGCCTATGGTTTTCAACCATGACTGGCCACCCCTCTCCATACAGCCCTCAAACCCTAGGTGTAGTGTCATATCTCTTACATCTCTCTTACATCTGCATGTAACATGAATGGCCAAGTGCACCGCCCTTATGACTCCTTGTATAATTACCCATCCACTACATAAAACTCTATAAAACCAAGCCCTTTCCTGCTCTTGGTTGGCCACTTGATAATGTTCTTGAGCAACTAAAAATTTATCCAAGTGTTGAGAAGAAGGAGAGAAAAGAAAAAAGAAGAGAAGAGGAAAGAAGAAATGGGAAGGTCCATCCATAAGCATTAAAGTCAAATCATTGTTCTTCAAATCTTAAGATCAACACATCTAAGATAAGAAACTCTACTAATTCTTTTATTCTAAACTCAAATCATAACTCTCTCAACTCACGCTTTGAAGATCTAGATCAAGAACTCAAGAAAAGTTGGTCACAAATGGACTAAAACAAAAAATTGGGGGTTGTTATGATTTGTTTTGCAGTTTGTGTTTAAAATGTGATGAGAATCCATGTTAATTTAATTTTATGGAGTTGCTGGAGAGTGATTATTATGTGCTGAACATGATTTATGCTAAAAATATGTGAATCCATACCATGTATGATGCTAGAAACTAGGTTAAGTAGCTTAGACTTAGTATTCAATATTTTCATGTTTCTATACTTGACTTTGAAAAATTATTACTAATTTTAGAAACCTTTTCTTATGTCAAGCTTTGTATCCAAAGCTAGATTTCTATGTCTACTTTCATATAAAATTTATTTGGTGTAATTTTGATGAGTATATTTTGAGCTATGAATTTCTTATCAAAACGTGACGGTTTATGACCAGTCCCTATTTCAGATGCCAAAATCCTATTTTAGAAATTTTTCACAAAATAGTTTTTTCACAAAAGTTGTAGGTAATATTTTTCTCTATTTATCCACAAAAAATGAGCATTTTTATCACTATTGGATATGTCAAATTTATTTTCAGACTTATTGGATTGAATTTATCTCATTGGATAGGTTCTGTCAGATATTCTTAGAAAGACTATTTTACCTATTGTTAAAGTTATTCAAAAATGTATTCTTCATAAAAACGTAAAGAGACATTATAATCTAGGTTATGTCCAAAATTCATGATTTTAAGAGCTCATTGGGTCCCCTAATAAAATTTTCTCTTTGTTTTTAAATTTAAAAATCACAATTTCGAAGTTTAAAATGTTGATTTGACAAGTTTTCTTGTAAAGACCAAAACTCAAATATTTTTTTAAGAACTAGACTAAGCGTCGTTCATAAAACCTCTAGAAGACATCTTGATCTTTCACAAATCCAAAAATCAAGAGTTTTAGAGTTCGGTTGATACAACAAATAGATTTTCTTAACCGAGTTAAACTCAAGGAATTTTTAGTGTTTGGCTAGAGTAGATTTGGCTTTTAACCTTGTGGTATTTAAATTATCCATTTTAATAAGAAATTTAAAAAGTGTTCTTCATCAGAGTTGTAAGGAATCTTCTAATCTGGCTTGTGTCAAAAAATTAGAAACTTTTATGATGTCTAGACTCCCCAAAAGCATGTTACAAATTCTGTCAACATTTGAAATTTTACTTAGCCTAAATTGTTAATTGCATGTACTTAGTGTAACGTAATAATTGTAAATCATGTGTGTAATATTGTAATTACCCAAAAAAATGCTTATTATGATTGTTAAATTTTAGTTTATGATCGAGAAGCATATAATACATGAGTTGTATCTTGTCCATTACATTGGTTATCCTTGTGCGTTACATGGGTTGTACCTTGTATATTACACATGTTGTACTTTCACCCTGATAGTCAAATGCATGTTTTTTTTTATTGGAGTCGGTTGCTCGTTCGAATCTTGGTTTGTTGTTGGGGGCATCGCGAGTATGAAAATCTTTTCAGGTATGTCTCGATAGGCGCACTGTGGGTGCGTTCCCGATGTGGTTATATTTTGGGTTAATTTTGGCAAATTCCTTGGGTGTGTCCTTTCGAACTTCCTGATCTGTTATCTTGGACTTTGGGTTGACGTTGTACAAGGGAACCAGTGACTTTTAAGGTGGAAACTCGAAAGTTGATCTAACCTCATACCGTTGTGACTTGAATAAAATAATTGTGGTATAAAACCCGACGTGCAGTTATTACTTTACAACGAGGGTCAATTATGATGGTTCAAGTAGTCAATGGCCAATAAAGTCTACTCCTTGGATCTTTCGGCATGGAATCCGTATGGTTATTTTGTGGTTGGGTGTTGGGTTGGTCACATGCATTGCAATGTCATCATCATATTCAGTTAATTTAAATTACATTGATATCTACTATCTTGTTATAAAATTTTTTGGCATCATGTTCTTAAATGGTGACTTGGATTTGATTATATTTTGAGAAAGCCTAGTAGGATTTTCTAGAGTTTTTTTCTCAGCTCCAGCTCATGGCGTTGATGCCACAGGTGAGGACGAAGGGTTCACTGCTGCAGGAGATTTTCCAGAGAATCATGAATTTGAGGCGGTCCAAGAAGATCAATTCTGAACCTTTCCCTTGTTTTTTTTGTGGAAATTGTAAAAGTTAGCATTTTTTCTTTTCTTTTGTGTAACCCTTTAAAACTAGTTGGATGACTATACTAATATTTTGTGATGCTTGCTCCATATATTATTTATCTTTTATGTATAATTCAAGTCGCTAGTATTAACCATATTATTGTATATGTATGTCTTAACGTTCCCAAAAGTTTGGGCGTCACAAACATAAGGTTGGTTCTTTGTACGACCATTGTATCTCTTCCTTTGACAGCCTCCCGGGATGCTCTGCAATGGCTCTTTCAACTATTTCATTTTCTCATCCAGCATTACAGAGACTTTAGTTGTCTCTCCTTGATTGATCTTCTCACATTGGGGGTAGGCGTTCCTACCATTACTGACTTGGTGACTTCCAACTACATCTCTTTCATCTAGTTTGACCTCCCACGTACGGAGCCTTTATGGTCGTGATGGGAGTGCCCCTTCTCATGAGTTCTCTCATCGACTTGGACCTTCATTCTCAGGGGAACTACGATTTTCTCCACGTTGTTCTTCTCATTCTTCATTGGCAGGAAGCCCTGGGGGTTGGTTGCGCACTTGATTACTGAATCGTTGATGCAAAGCTTATGTCTACTGGGCCAGCTCTTGGATCATGTGATTCAAATCTCTTAATTAAAGGTTACCCTTTGGTTTCATTGTTCATCTGTTGCTTGAAGTTGTAGTCTATTATTTTATGAAGTCATGGCTCATGTTTAAATCATCCAAGTTCTAACTAATGAATAGAGAACTATGTCATTTACATAGACGACGCCAAACTATTAATGCTGGAATTAGGATGACCGCTGAGTTGTCTCTTGTCCTGTTGAAAGTAAAGCCAATGATCCCATTTTGAGCCTTTCAACTTGAAAAAGTGAGAAAATCTTGACACCGGTGGATGCCGGCTAAAGACTGTCTGATGCTTAAATCAGTTCTTTCTTATCAAGAAGAGTTATGACTTTTTTGGCATTTTATGATAAAAATAATTGCGTACCTTTTCTTGGTAACTAAGTCCCTTTATATACTTATAGGCTGAGTTAAGGGTCAATCTCATATAATATGGGGGAAATCCCCTGTAATTCAAAGTAACATGATTCTCAGAGTTAGTTTTGCATAGATAGCCATCGAAGTCATCACTAAAAGTACTCAGAACAATTTATTCAGTCGATTTGTCTACTTGCTCAACGTTCGATCATGGCAAGTGCCGATTTGAGAGGTTCAGCACTTAGGAGGGCGGTCAGTCAGTTTCCTTGCTGACCTACTCGGGTTTTTCTTCTTGGTTAGTCCTCGCAATCAGTCGGGTTATTATTTTGTTTAATTTTCTAGGTGTACTCCTAATCAGTCTTCTTGTTGTAAGACTTAATAAAAATAACTTCAAAACATGGGACTGGCCCATAAATCCCTTTTTTTTCCTCCTAAAAATTGCATTGAATTGGATTGGATCAAGAGGGGTGCTTTAAGAACCATTCTCTTCTTTTCAGGGAGGGAAAAAAATATGTTGGCCATGTGGCTGTTATGTTTCCTCAAGAAAGTACTACTCATCAGTCTTCCCAAATTTAAGTGCTAGACCTATGTGATGATCATCACTCCTTCTACCACTCTTAGGTGGCTTAGCAGTTCGCACATGAACCAACTTTTCTTAATTATCCAAATTGATTGTTGGTAGATGAAACTTTTATTGCCATTTTTTTCCCTGTTAAATATGAGAGGACTACCCCGTTAAGTGCGCAAACATTTGAATGTAGAGTTCAAAACTTTGAAATGTCCATATATATATATATATATAAGATGATTTTTTTTTTGTCTTTTTACTTAAAAGTTAAAAAGTTTCGTTTGGCAATTTAAAGGCTTTTAGCTTTTTTGTTTTTTTACATAAATTTTTTTTAATATATTTTTAAAAATATTATAACTTTTATTATACACATTCGTTTTTTATAAAAATTATATTTTTATAATCTACCGGTCAAAGTCTATCAACAATATTAATATTAAATATAAAATTATTTAAAAATAAATCAAAAAGAATATAATAATTTTAAACCAAGTTTGTTGTATTTTGGCTTAAAATCACTTTAAATCAAGCTTTTTGGCTTATTGTCTTTTGGCTTAAAGTCACTCACATGATTCGCCAAAAGCGACTTTAAATAAGAAACTTAACTTAAACTCAGGATGTCAAACAATCAACCACAAAAAATAAAATACTGTGGACTTAATCTAATAGTTGTCTTCCGCAAGAGATTCAAGAGTTGACATCTATTGCATTCAATTACCAATTATTCGTGCTTAAAATCACTTTAAACATAATTTAATTATAAATTTAATTTTAAATAATAAATATTTTTTTTAATTATTAAGTGAGATAGTTTATATAGTTTCATTGCTTACTCTTAATTTAATCAAAAACAACGAAAAAAAGATATGTAAATTAAAAGAAAACCTATAAAATCAATTATTATATACATATATAATAAAAATATAATTTTTATAAAAATAAAGAGAAAAGTAAGATTTAAAATAAAGAGAGGAAAAAGTTGAATTTAAAAGGAAGAGAAGAGAAATAAATTTTAAATGAATAGAAAGAGAATGAGTTAGTTAAGTAGTGAGACATAAGAAAGAGAGTGAGGTGCCATTTAAAACAAATGTCACATTACCTCTATTAATGTGCTTAATTTATAATATAGATAGGTGATGCATATGTGCAATTTCTCTCACATTTTTTTAAAATTTATTTCTTTTCTCACTTTTTTAAACTAACATAAATATTTGACATGGGTTATTTTGAGGTTATTAATTTTTTATATATATAGTGTTAGGAGGTACAAGATTTGACACATGTTGTAGTGAGGTTATTAAATTATTAATAATTATTTAAAATAAATATTAGAATAATTTTTTAAGTGAACTTTAGGCACATGTAATTGCAATTTTTATACAACACTAATACAGGTCTTTTATTGGGTGCGGTCATTGGGAGGAGTATTCAGTAATTTCCATATCTATAACTATATAAAAAGCCGGAAGGGGCAACATTTCTCCTCCTATGGTTTTTATATTTATTAAATTACAAATTTACCCTTAATACTATGAAAAAGTCACGATTTTAGTCCCGATTATATCTTTAACAAATTTTATTTATTAACTCATGCATAATTATTCCAATTCATGTATTGTTGTTGCATATGTTTAATAGGCTTATGTTATCGATACAATATATATAAAAGATTAAATATAATGATCATTAGAGCACATGTAATATTTGTGATTAATGTATTATTAACAATTAATTATGTATAATAATTATAAATTTTTATAAT
The DNA here is from genome assembly GCA_032270985.1 of Heliamphora pulchella. Lineage (NCBI taxonomy): Eukaryota > Viridiplantae > Streptophyta > Magnoliopsida > Ericales > Sarraceniaceae > Heliamphora > Heliamphora pulchella. Next base: position 15,293 of record JAULJZ010146017.1, on the reverse strand, counting down.
TTTAACTTTTGTAATATAATACTTTACATGGTAATATTTATCTATAACCTATAACTTAACTATATAAAAAGTGAGAAGAAGTAACCGTTTCTCTTATGATTTTTACATTAAATTACAAATTTACCCTTAATACTATAAAGAAGCCACCGTTTCAGCCCCGATTATATTTTTAGCAAATTTTATTTATTAACTTATGTATAATTATTTCAATTCATATATTGTTGTTCATATGTTTAATAGGTGTATGTTACTGATACAATATATAAAAGAGATTAAATATAATATTAGTGATGAAAATATTATTAATAATTAATTGTGCATAATAATTATAAATATTTTTAATTTTGAATTTTGTAATATAATACTTTACATCGTAATATTTGCAGTCAAAATTTAAAATAAATTAAAATTAGCTATAAATTAATAATTATATTTATATATCAATAACAATTAAAGCACAAAGCATGTGCCAAACACTTAGTAATTAAAAAATTAAGAAGGATTATGCTATCCACAGCTCAATAGGCAGTGGATAATAGGTAAAAAAATGTATAGATATCTATACAAAATGTATTGATATTTATGAAAGTGGTAGCCTCCACTTCTAAAAGTGTATTAATATTAGGAATTTTTTGGCTACGCTAATTTATTATCTACCGCTCAATAGACGATTATTAGCATGATCCAATTAAGAAAGTGTTTTCCGTAACAGTAGCTGCGAGGCAACATGGGTTTTCTTTTTTAAATAAAAATGTATATGGAGTTACGTGGTGAAACGGATAACCTTATTTCACCTTGAGAAATTATTTAATGGATAAATAACGTCATTTTAACATGTTGATATGATGTGCTCAATTAATACATACATACCACGTATTCGTAATTTTAAGGAGTGATCTTACATTAAGTGGAATAGTTATAACACATGCCCACATTTTAAAAAATACATAATACATCACATCAATATGCTAACGTGATGTTTCATACTTATTAAATAATTTATTCTTCACCTCGGGTACAATAGCCAACAGAAGTGCAAGTTCTTTACTTTTGAAGGAAGAAATTGCCCTTTCAAATTGAGATTATTCGGTAGTCTCAGAATACCATATACTATATTTATGCAATATTTTTATTTAATTATATAAAAAAAATATTTTGTATAGAATAATATTAATCCACGTTTGTTAAGTAGTTTGAGACAAAACTAATTTATTTAGTGTGTATTATATATTTTTATTTATAAAAAATATCACATGTGCAATGTTATATAGTATTTTGATAATACGTAACAAGAACTTTAACCCGTGCTATGCACAGAATAAATTAAATATATTTCAAAAATATATTGAATAGCTGAATTTTAATTGAGTTATTATATATATATATGTTGCTTAGTTTAAGAGATATGCAAAAATAAAATATTAATGGCATTTTTGTCAGTTAGTTATTATATGAAATTATATCTGTAAAAAAAAATTATAAAACTAAAATTCTATTATCAATTAATAATATACTATGTGCTTAAATTTCTCTAAATTTAATACCTCTCATATCCCATCCCCCTCACTCCCATATCTTCAACTCTGAAGGCCTCCTGCCAGCGCTAGCTGCCACGTTTAGTCCATACCAATCCCTCGTTGTCCTTTTTCAAAATCATTGATCCTCTCCCGAACTCCTCCACTCCTCATCATTTTCTCATTTTTTTCGTTTTTTTTTTCTAATTGATTTTGCTTTCAATCATTGTTCGGCAAATTAAAACTGAACAAATAGTATATGATCGATCAAAACTAACCAAACATATGTTATTTTTTCGGTAGGTACCATTTAAACTACTTCTTTTGCAAAAAAGACTTTAAAAATAAAAATAATGTTGTATGAATACCAGTTAAACAAATGACATTTATTTAATATGTACCAATCAAATAGAAGTCATTTGTTCGGCTCTAATTTGCAAAACGATGGTCAAATGCAAAAATTAGTCAGACAAAGTGCACAAAAAAAAAAAAGAAAAGAAAAAGAAAGAGTGAGATGCTGAGAAAAACCCAAAAAAATTAGTGATGACAATAGCCCTGTTTAAACGTCTTAACTTATTTGTATATTGGCTTATAAGTCAAAAAATAAACCACGTCGTTTGGATAACTAAATAAGCTAAAAATAAATAAATAAGCAAATAAACTCGTTTAGATAGCTAAATAATCAAATAAGTTGGCTTATAAGTTGACTTATAAGCGAATAAGCAAATAAACTTGTTTGGGTAGCTGATTTATAAGCAAATAAACAAATAAGTCAGGTGCCATCTAAACGAATTAGTTTAAATAAAATTTAATTTATTTACTAATAAGTAATAAGTCAATAAATAAATAAATAAATAAGATTCATCCAAACAGAGCCAATAAAGGTACTGGGCAATGGCAAAGGCACACTTATCAATTTATTTCTCTCTCTCTCTTTGTAAAAATTAAAAGACTAAATTTAAGGTAATTGAGGTGTTAAGTAGTCGTGAAGAGATGGAGGATAGTGATGGATGTTTCGCGATGCTGCACGAGGGCAAAGAAGGGTTGGGAGGGACTGAATATGCCGACTGACGTCTTTGGATGGCATGCTGAAGTTGAGGAAAATAGTGACGCAAGTCGGCATGTTGGAGTTGAGGAAGATAGTGGAGAGAGAGTAGGACATGGGAGGTATTAAATTTAAATTTTTGTTTATTTTAATAATTTTACAAAAAATAAAAAATAAATGCAATTATAGGTGTCAAACTGTCAAATAGAATAAACCCACGTGGAGCCTCTCTGTCGTGGGGAGCACGTGTTCCCTAATCAAAGGCGGAATTAAAATTCAAATTTTGTGAACGGGAAGGTTTCACTGTTTTTAAACGGCTACGGCGAGAAGGTATTTGTAGAAGCAAAAGTAGACAGAGAGGTTGAGAGGGAGAGAACCGATGACAGCGTCGTCATTTCGTCACCGGATCTCACATCGTTTGCGTGAAGAGAAAGAGAGAGAAAACACCGTGATTTTTTATTTTTAGAGAGAGAAACAGAGAAAGTATAGAGAGAAGGGGGAGAGAGAGGGTTGGAGAAGGGAACCATCTGGATTCTTTCCTCTTTCTTTTCTGTTTCGATCATTTCTTCTGGTTTCGAGAAGGAACAATGGAGAGAAACACTCCTGTCAGGAAGCCTCACGCATCCACCGCAGATCTGCTCACCTGGTCCGAAACCCCCGTCGCCGCTCCCGGTGCTCGCTCGGCCGCCCGTTCTCACCAGGTAAAGCTCATCTCCCTTTATCCAACGATTTTTTTCTTTCTTTTTTCAAAATTTTAAAATCCTTTGAGTTGAGGTTTCTGTAATTAATTTGAATTTCGTTTTCTATTTTTATCTTCTTCTTTTTTTCTGGTTTTTGCTTAATAATGTTAGCCATCTGATGGGATCAGTAAGGTGGTGTTCGGAGGTCAGGTGACAGATGAAGAAGTTGAGAGTCTGAACAAAAGGTGAGAAACTTAAAATTCTGATCGCACACGTTTTTTCTTGTCAATTTCGTATTCTTTCTGGTGGTAATTTTCCTTAATTCATGAGGGAAAATGTGTGTGGAAAACATGTCTGGCGATTACGTTTGAGCTTTTATTGTTTTTGCCTTCATACTTCGCGGGTTTCCCAATACTCACACTTCTCGCCTTCGCGTCTATTTTCTTTTTTCCTATTTATATTTTTAGTATTTTTTTTCCGAAAAATTTATGCTCCGTTCAGTGATGTCTTGGTTTCTCTACGTGATGTGTTGAACTGAAACGCTTGATCTTTTGGATTTGGAATTGGGATGCTCTGGTTTTATATTTGTTCTTCGATGTGTTATATCTCTCTGTATGAGAAATATTTGTCTACATGACAGCTGACAGTTTCTTATGCTCTTATCTAATGCTGCTAGTAGATGCATCAATGGGGATTGGAGTATATTTTCGTGTAATTCGGTGTAGTAGAACTAAATTTGTTTTCGAAAATTGTGGTTATCGAAGAATCTTCACCTTGGAAGGGTTTGGTTTTGTGCCCAATAAGCATTCTATTTAAACAACTACCATAACTAGGATCAGTGACAGTTAGTTAAGATAATAGACATGTCTGCTATTGGGAAGGGACAGGGGCCATGCCAGATATTCTACTCAAAGCGGCCACAATTTAACGTTCGACTACTTCCAGCAAGTGTTAAGTTTGCCTTAATTTAAACATTACTATGAATAAAAATGGTGATATTAGGTCATTATATAAATTTAACAACTTCAATTAATTTGCAAAGATTGAATTGAACAAATTCAACTTTCATTGGTTTTGAATTGACACATGAACCCATTTCTAAAACTTTTGAATTCACACATAAACAGTAAACCCACTTATGAGAAAAATGAAAATGAAAGAGAGATGGAATGAATTGACACATTTTCACTTTTTTATGGGTAGAAAACAAATTTTTTTTGGCTCATACCTATTCTTGTATGTTCTTATTTTTTAATCCAACCAAACAAAAGAAATATATTTAGCTTCTTTAACTCCTTTTTCTCTGTTTTCTCTTTTCTTTTCCTTTTCCTTCTTGTCCACAAACTCAAAGAACCAAAATATTGCTTTGAAGTTATTTTAGGAGTATTTTCTAGGATTTGAAGAAGAAAGTTAATCGTTAGCTTTGCTTCAATATTTTGGCTTTTTGATTGTTAGAAAATAATTTGCACCGCCTAGTTTCTAATCCACCGACTATTGAAAATGAGTTAATTTTATGTTCTCATATTTCCATTAAACTTTCCACTGGGATTAACTTGTCCAAATGGCTCTGGTTTATTGCTATCCAATTCCTGTTCCCAAATAGTGTTTTATGCGTGTGTTTTTTCTATATCAATTTCCCCTTGAAATGGAACAAACCCTTTGATTGTTCCATCTTCCCCCTCTTACGGCCCATTAGGATCATAGAGTGATGAGATGGGGTTAAGACTGAGCATAAGGTTATGCAATATGGAATAAAATATAGTTTCGATCTTTGTGGTTGCTCCAATATTGCTGCAATCAGCAAGCTAAAATTGAATTTGTTTATGAACTTTGAAATCATATGATTTATTGCTTGTGCAGAAAAAGTTTACACAAGGTCATTTTGCATTTTTATGCTTTCACTAATAAGGCTATAATGGATAAGTTGAGTTATTTTTGTTTCTATGGGCTGCTGAAACAGCTAGCTATGAAACATTTCAGGAAACCTTGTTCAGGGTATAAATTAAAGGAGATGACTGGTAGCTGCATTTTTGCTGCTAATGCAGAAAATGATGCACTAGAATCTGATTCTAACCCTGCACCGTGTAACAAAACTGGATTGCGCATGTACCAGGTATATTACGAAACATCGCCATTTTCATTTCATAGTCAGTGTTGGATCTGAGTCTGTTTTTGCTGTCAGTTTATAAACTGTGCTGTATGTCATAATTAACTCTTTATACTTCTAATGGTTGGAGTTGTAATCAGCAAGCGGTTGCTGGAATCAGCCACATCTCATTTGGTGAAGAAGAAACTGTTTCTCCAAAGAAGCCTACCACACTGCCTGAAGTGGCGAAGCAGCGTGAGTTGAGTGGGACACTAGAAAGTGATTCCGAGGCAATGTTGAAGAAGCAACTTTCTGATGCCAAGTGCAAGGAGCTTAGTGGGCATAACATCTTTGCCCCACCTCCTGAAATTCAACCACGACCGTTGGCTGCTCGAGCATTGGCATTAAGAGAGAGCATCGAAATTGGAGAACCTGCACCACATAATGCACATACTTCTGTCAAGGTTTCTAATGTAAGTGAATTTTGTGAGTCGCAGAATGTATTATCTTGTGTTCTGCCCATGGCACTTGGGGCCAGCTATAGTTTAAGGTTTGCTTTGGGAGAATTTGAAAATGCAACTCTTCAATATAGTCCAATGATTTAAGGTTGTTAGTGGCACCAATCTTAAATCCAGAATTCTTGTGTTTGACTCCCATTGGCAATGTCTTGTCTTATTAGGTGGGTTCTCATATGTCCGAGTTTACCGTGCCGGGTGGGTCTAAAGCGCCTTTCCTAGGGTAGATTCCCAGTTCATAAAAAAAAAAAAAAAAGTTTTAAGAAACCAGCATGCCTGTGTTAGTGCATGGACAGGAGAAATTTACAGTAATTGGAGCCAAACATAGATTCTCCTGAATATCTATAATTTTTGGTAAAAGAATATTAATGAATACTTATGTGGAAGTATGTAGCTTGAGTTACTTCGGTTATTTTTTGGAAAGGAGGCATGCTACTACTACATTTGTATTAATTTGTCCATTCATGGCTCAATATCTGCACCTGATGTTATTTTTATTTTATTTTTTGCACCATATGATTCCTGCATGTTTTATATGCATGATTCTTTTCCCCACACTTTATTGTCTAAACATTAAGTCTAAAACTTAGACTCTATTACTGATACATAGCCTGCCGGAGGTCCGAGCAACGAGGTGTATAGTGAGGAACCAGAACCTGTGTTGAAGACAACAAAGAAGATTCATAACCAGAAATTTGCAGAGCTGACTGGAAATAACATTTTCAAGGGAGATGCCCCTCCAACATCTGCTGAGAGATCACTGAGTTCAGCGAAACTGCGAGAAATGAGTGGCAGCAATATTTTTGCCGATGGGAAGGTAGAATCTCGAGACTACTTTGCTGGGGTTCGCAAGCCTCCTGGTGGCGGCAGCAGCATTGCCTTGGTGTAACTTGTTAGTTCTAACTCAGTTATTTACCATTATTGCTTCTGTGTCTGTGGTTTTATCTTATTTCCAAGGAGATATAGTTCTCCTATGATTTGACCTCGTGTTGCGGGTTTTGGTTTGCCTTAGGGTTTAACATGTCAACCAGAGGTATGGACTGTTGGCTAATTGGTTAGTATGTATGTCCATAATCTTGTGTTTTGGAGTGTGTGTTTTGATGAACTGCATGGCTGTCATGTTATATTTTGTTGCTTGGTAAGCTCATGTAGTACTCTTCTTGTTGCAAATTTGAACTAGCTATATACATTGATGATAATCATTTCATTGTTTGGAATTTAATGTTATCAAAAGATCTCATAATATTGTGCAAAGTGTTTTTAAGAACTTCTATCTTTGATCACATCTAATGCAGTTTTCTTTACCAAAGAATTCGAAGGAAGCGATTTCTCATTCTATCTCTGATGACTGGCGTTTGAATTCTTGGTCTAATTCTTCTGATTCTACAATTGCTGATTGGGTCGAGATCGGGTTTGCTTGGAAAGGGCATTTTGATCTAATGAGGACATGCTTTCTCTGCCGACTTAAAGGAACCGGTCGGATTCGAATCCACGGACAGAAGTTTTGCATTCTTGTGTCTTAGTCGCTTGGATATGGTTATAAACAGTAGAATTTTATGGTGGAAGGTGAAAATGCACTAATACTTTGTTTGTTTTGATATAAAATATTTATTGGTAAAATATTTTATTTCTTTTTTAGTGTTTAGTTTGTTAAAAACAATGTTTATAAGACAAATTAATTTACAAAAAAAAAGACACAAGTCATTTTATGGTTATGGTGCTAGTGGCGGCAGTAAAAGTGGTGGCAATAGCGGTGGTAGTGGCGACAGCAGGGTTGGTGCCAGCATCAATGGCGGCATCGGTGGCAGCGGTAGTGCAGTGACAACTTCAATTTCTTTTAAAAAAATATATTTTTTCAAGTATCATCTAAACACTGAAAACCTAAACAAGAAATTTTCTCTTTTGTAAAATAACTTTACACTATTTTTTATTATAAAATATTTTATATTAAAATAAATGAAGCTTAAAAGAGCTGCATTTTTGTAAGATTAAGTAATTAGTTAATGGCATTAACTTTGTTGGCTTGTTTGTTATTCTCAAAGAAATTAAATAAGATATAATAGCTTAGTGATATTGGAGTTGTGCGAATTTTTTTATAGTAGAAAATTATAGATATAATTATATATACAGTAAGAAATTTATTTTATGTTTGATTAGAGCAAAATAAATAATTTAATTAGAGTTGTAAAATTATTTTTAATTGATAAATAGTAAAAAATAATAATATGAAGTTTGATATTAATAATATTAAGAGAATTCTAATATTATTAATATCATAAATGAAAAGTTAACAATAATTTATTTATTAGACTAATTCGAGTCCCATGATACAAATAAGGAAAAATTACAGAAACACCTCTTACACTATTCCCGTATATTATTTGACCCCTTGAATTAAAAACCTATACAAAGTGGTTCTCTAACTATTTGTTTGTATCACTTTGTCTCTCTTAATTATTAATTAAAATTACAAGAACACTCCCTAATAGAGGAGGTAAAGTGATACAAATAAATATTGTAGGGGGTCACTTTGTACGAATTTTAATTTAGAAAGATTAAGTGATATATGAAAATAGTGTTAGGGGTGTTCTTGTAATTTTTTCTACAAATAATAGACTAAACAATACTCAAGGCATAATTTTTTACTTCTTTAAGTGCAATTTTGGCTTTTGCAAAATTGTGTAACCAATTATTTAGAGAGCTTTTAAATGAAATAGTTTTCTAGTACGCTCAAACGTGCAATATTTATGCATTGTATACAAATTAGCAATTACTCGTATTTAAAGAGATTTTAAATATAATTTAATTATAAAATTAATTTTAAGTAATAAAAGATTTACTTAATTATCAAGAGTAACAATGTAGCAAAAGACTCCAATAACTTCACGTAAGTTCATAACATTACTAATAATTTTAATTAGACTCACTCTTAATTTCAATTAAAAACAACGAAAAAGATATATAAATTAAAAATATATAAAAAGTTATATTTTGGACAATCATATGTTAGAAATGTATTTTTAATAAGAAGTAAAGAGAAAAGTTAGATTTAAAGTAAAGAGAAATAGAAAATGATTAGGTCTAAAATGAAGAGGGGAAAATTTAAGTTTTAAATAAAGAGAGAAATGAGAGTAACCAACGAGAGAATATAGAGGAATAGATGCCATGTAGGACACATGTCCTATTAAGATCCTTATCCCTTATATTATAGACTAGTTATTACTCATGCCTAAATGTACTTAATTATTTAATTTTAATAATTTAAAAATAAAATAAATAATTATTATTTAATTAGCATATTCTAAGACACCTAATTAAAAATATGACTTATTAGTTTATTAATTTATAGGGAAAAAATAGTTAGAAAAATATAATAAAAATAAAAGCTAAATTAATTTTTTATTAGATGGTAAAGTTGTTTGGCGGGATGTTAAAGGTGAAGAAAGAGTGTGTTTTTTAGAAGGTGTATTTTTGTGCATTGAAGTTGAGTGTAGAAAGATTTTAGTCATTCATTCAAAATATAAGTTTAGAAGAGAGAATATGTTTTTGAAAATCTCTCTTGTTAATAATTTGAGATGTTAAATGTGGAGAGATAGTGTATTTTTTAGAAAATATATTTTTGTGCATTGAATTTGAGTGTGGAATAATCTTAGCCAATTTTAAGGCACTCAATTAAAAATATAATTTTATTAATTTTTTAATTTATAGATGTAAAATAATAGAAAAACTAACAAAAGTAAAAACAATATTATTTTTTTTATTGAATTAGTAAAAAGATAATTAATAAAAATTAATATTTTTTATTTACTTTTTTTTTATAAAGAAGAAGATAAGGGAAGAGAGAGAACAACATAAAATGTCAAGATTATTTCATTTTAATAGTTAAATTTTTTATGCATATATAAATATCATATAAAAATTTTTATACTACATAAATATTCAATGTATTTAGCAAATGTATTAACGATAAAAATGTGCGTTTAGCCATGGAGGGAGCAAAGAAGGGATGAGTGGGCACTAATGCCCCCGTTGAATTTTTTCAAATTTAAAATTTTATATTATATATTTTAATAATTTATAATTTTGTCCCCATTTTTTTTTTGTCCCTTCTAATATTTTTGTTCATTTTCTCTCCATGTAAAAAAAAGTCCACTATTTTTACACCACATAGAGATTATTCTCAACTCTCAATATTATATGAAATTCTAAAAGAGTTGATAAGAAAAAAATTAAATTGTGCAAATTTCATCCAAACTTTTCTAATGTTGAGAAATGAGTCATTTTTTTGGCTTCGTTTGGCAAAGAATTTAAAGGGAAGATTTTTTTTTTTTCTAGCTTAAATTGAAAAAATTGAAAAGCCTCGTTTGGGAATTCAAAATTTTTTAATTTTTTTAGCATTTCTTCATTTTTTTACATAAAATATTTTTATATATTTATAAAAATAACATGACTTTTGTTATAGATATTCATTTTTTATAAAAATTATATTTTTAAAATTTACTCATAAAAATTTATCAAACAAGATTTATATTGAATATAAATTTATGTAAAAATAAATTTTAAAAAATTATAATAATTTTTTTCTAGTTAGAAACTCTTTTGGGTTAAAATCATTTTAAGTCAAACTTCTCGGCTTATTGCCTTTTGACTTAAAGTTACTTATAAGGTTTACAAATGAGTTTTTTTTTTTTGTATATTTGACTTAAAACAATTTTAAACAAAAAATATGACTTAAAGACCTTTATCAACTTAAGATTTTTTTTCTAAGAATGTATGCTCTATTCTTGAAATTTTAAATTTGAAAGGAATTGACAAGATAGTTAAGCCCACCAAAGAAATAAAGGATATTTATTAGTTTACATACTTTCAATTTAGACATTTATTTTTCTAGTCAAGATGATGTTGTCTACTATAAATATTGTAAATGAACAATTTTATAACAAAATAAGCAATCAATAGATGTATGATATGGTTTGCGTGTTTTTATTGTGAATAACATATTCAATAGTATTTTTCATTATAAAATATGAAAAGTTGTCATTATTGTAAGTTCAAGTTTTATGAAATTTTTAATTAACGTAGTTTTAATTTAGTTATTTTTTATAATTATTAGATGCAAAAACAATACATATAAAATTGTACAACTTTTTCACCACTCAATAATAATCTTGGCTCTGTCTCAACATTTAGAATCTTTTAAATATTTAATAATTCTGTTACAGTTATATAAATAAAATTTATGCTAATACTTCATACACATTAAGTTTTGAAAAAATAAGCCACTACTGTCAATTTAGCATTCGTTTGGCTACCGACTTTAAACCAGCTTAAAATTGGCTTTTTAACTTTTGACTTAAAGTTCAAAAAGTCAAAAATACTCGTTTTTCATCTCTCGGCTTTTAGCCTATTTATTTTTAGGCTTTTGGGCTTTTTTATATTAATTTTTAATTTTATCATTTTGACTTTTGCTTACATATAAGGATAGACTTGAAATTTTACATCCGGCTTATTAGGTTTTTTTGATGGCTTAAAAGTTACTAATTTTTTAACAAAACGAACTTTTTAATTTTTTGACTTAAAGTGGTTTAAAATTAAAAAGCCAACTTAAAATTAAATTGCCAAACGAATACTTAGAATCATACCACAATTCACCGGTCGCCCTCGTGTGCTAATAAATTTTTTGAGTTGCAAGTTTTGCTATAATTCTGAAAAAAAACAAAATATGTATGTTGAGTTGGATTTAAAATTTAGTATAGCATATAAATATGCAATAATATATATACCTATAAGAAGTTTACTTTGTCGCAATATTGCACACCTTGCATAAAACTTTAATTATTCTATTCGTTGTTGCACATTAATTATTGAAACTGAGCACGAATCTTAACAGTCAAGTTAATACGTTAATTGGGTACTTTAATTTAAATATATTTCTATTAAAATATAGTATATAAGGATAAACTACGATGATTAATAAAATAATATTTCATTACCATATAAATATCTACATCCGTTTTCTGCATGCCCTTTTAGAGTCGAATATGATTGCGCTTAAGGTTTCTATCCAACATTTAGTTTATGTTAGTATGTTACATATTAATATTATTAATGTAGAGGATCAGGATTGGAATTTACTATTCCCGTCCATGTTGGCTGAATAGTCCGGGGTGAATTCCACGTATGCTTGCACAAGAAAGGAGTGAGATGTTTTCCGGTGATTTTTACTGGTGGACCATCCGATGATCAAGTCAGACAAGGTTTTAAAGAAAGAAATGCTTAAAAGAGTAATTTGACAGAGTTTTTTCTAGTACTTTGAATGCATACCTATGCCTTTGAGAGTGTTGACTAGTTATAGAAAAAAATATACTTGATCTGCGTTTGGAGTTCGATCCGACCCGACTAGGTTGGGTTATGCTCCCTTTCTCTGATCAATACATAACTGCCAATCTAATGGTAACTTATCATTGCCGTCATTATATCTTTTTGTAAGTCCTCTTTGTCATATCAGGCTGTCCATCGATACCTAGAATTGGTTTAACTACTACTGATCTCTTATCATGAGTTCCACCTTCTGATACACGTATCATGGGGCACTGATTACCATGCACCAAGCCCCGAGCTCGGCCTTCGAGGTTGTTCAACGAGTCTTGCTTAGATGTGATTGCCGAGCATTCCTCCTCCAGGTGCCGAGTACCTCTCTTTGGAACCATAGCTGAGTCTCTCTCCTGAGCTTGGAAGCACTGTCCTCACATGCTCGAACGACTTCCCGAACTAGAAGGAGTAAAAAGAGGTACAATATTGTGGGTAGGTGGCTGCTGAGCTATATGGCATCTCTACGTGTGTGCCACGTAGCCCTAATCGAAACTCATCCCTCCTCAATTAATATAAGTCATAGTAATAAAGTAGTCGTACCTGCACTTTCGTTGTATATTTAATTCCATTATAATTAGCTTGCATAGTCCAAGTATACCAATTCTAACTAAAAACCCAATCGAGAACAATAAATGGAAAGCTTGTTAATTTATATTAATTGTCAATAAAATATCATAATCATATTAAAATTACAACGTTACTTCTGATAAGCATACGTAAATTTTAATATTAATAATGTCTTAAAAACATGAAATAATGAAATAATGCATTAATTGTGAAGTGAATCGTAGGAACTACCAGATCATCCACTTTTGTAGCATCAATCATATTTTTCTCCTATTAGTATTTATTTTTCTAAAGCAATAATTTATTTTTGTGAAGTATTCCTATATAACAACATATTAAATCCGGATGCATTGTATTATATATGATGACAAAGCATTAAATAAAATTTTAATGAAGAAAATAATGAAAGAGAGAGATGCAGAGAGCCGGAGGCGGTCAACGGCGGCAGTGGCGACGAAAATGAACAAAAGCAGCGGCGATGGCCACCGGAGGTGGCGACAGAGAGGGTTGGGCGTCGGGGAGGGGGGTCGGCGAGGGTGCGGCGCTGCTTCAGTTTAGTTTAGTTTTTTTTATAAAAGGGCACCTTAAACAACGCCTACTGGGCTTTGTTTAGCATTTGTCTTATGAATTTTACATTTATATTGCGAGATCCAAATTAACGGTCTAATGAATAAGTGCTTAACAATCTCTCATTAGTGCTATTAACAATATTAAGTCCTCTATGGTATTATTAGTATCAAGTTCTAAATTATTATTTTTTCTTTATTTATGAGAAAAATAAGAACAGAATATTTTAAAGTATATCTAAAGATACTTTCTTTAGAACATAAATTGCTTTCATTACGAAAGTCTGTTGATAGACTTTGATAAAATCATTCCCAAAATACAATGAAACTTTTTTTTTTAATATAAAGAATGACAATCAACAAAATTAAAGCCATTTCCACGAAATCGTCCTTTACTGAAAATGATTTTAATTGAGAAAGATAAGAGTTTTTCTTATGTTTTAAAAAAGAAAATGGGTTTAATTTTTTTTTAAAAGATAGAAAAGTGTTTTTTCCGAAGAAACACAACTTTTCAAAAGAAAAGTGTTTTTTCCAAAGAAACACAACTTTTCAAAAATCCTCCTCAAAAAACAGTAATTAAAATAATACCTTTTAGTGAAATAGCACCTTTTGGGTTAAAATAATGCGTGGAATGTGGAAAAAAATGTGCGCAAAAATTTGTACAAAATGCCCTATTACGAATTCACCCACACCATGAGTTTAGCTCACACCAATACCCTACACCACACTATATAGCCTATCATTCAAACTTCACCCCGCACCAATACCCTACACCACACTACAGCCTATCATTCAAACTTCAGCCAATCAAGTTAAAATAAACGTTGCCCTGTAAAATCAAAAGTTGCCATATATACTGTCACACTCAGAGTAATTTTACTATAATATTAAATAAAATTTTATAATAATGTCATATAATATTTTTTTTATCTAAAAAAATGTCACATAATATTTATAAACAACCGAATAATTAGGGTTTGATTTGCACCTAACTTAAAAGTTAATTTTTTTTCTTTTTTAGTTAAAAAGTTAAATTAGGTTTAAAGTAAGTTATTTGGCAACTTAGCTTTTTTTGAAATTAGTTGTTTGGATAAAAAATTAATTTTTTTTTACTTTTTGTTTAAAATGAACAATTTTACCTTTCTATATATTTGTTATTAATAATTATATATAGTTTAAAAAAAATAATTATATGTAATTAGTAGTAGTAGTAAATAAGTTATAAAGTATTATTGTATTTTAAAAGTAGTGGGACTTTATGTTTTAATTTTTTTAATTTTTTTACTTTATTGTTAAATAGGCAACCTTAACTTTTTTTCAGCTCATGCCACAAGAACTGCACCACTACATAACTTTGAATTTAATTATATGTAGTTGATAGTAATCGTAAACAAGCAAATGCTAGTATTTTAGTGTACTTAAAATTATGAATTTGTAGTTTATAATTAAAAATGTGATTTTGATTTTAAGTAGATGTTACAAATATTTGTTATATATGTAAATTTATAACCATAATTACTAAAATTTATATTTATTAATTTAAAATCAAAAGCTATAAATAAGTTATAATAGCACTTGAGTTTGTTTGGCAACCAACTTTAAATCAGTTTTTGGCTTTAAACTACTTTAAGTCAAAAAATTAAGGGTATTACACTTACACCCTCTATATTTAAGGGTTATATCACTGCAATTCCCTCTATTCTTTAAAATATCACTGCACCCCTTTACTTTTTAATTTTTGTAACATTTTGGTTCAAAAGTTAACGTTTCCGTTAACTTTTGGACGAAAAAATAGTATTTTCATACTTACACCACTTGATTTATTTGTTTTTACACTTACACCCTCTGTTTTCTTTATTTTTTTTTAATTTCAAAATTTTATTTAAAAATTTTTAATTAAAAAATAAAAAATTACTAAATACAAAAATAAGTAAAATAAAAACATAAA
>JAULJZ010146016.1:0-56168 GCA_032270985.1 Heliamphora pulchella | reverse complement strand
TAGGGTTTAACCTAGTTTCAAAAACTTCAACACAAATCATTGTAAACCACAAGGATTAGTCGAGATCCTACCTCAAAAAAGATCTTCCATGAAGATTCAAGCCCCGCGTGAGCCCCAAATCGCCAAAGCAAAACATATACAACTTCAAAGGAGCTTCCAATGCACATCCACAATCTCCAACGGTCGCTCGCACAAGGAAACGATAAGATCTTCATCCCCGACGAACATTAAAATCCTCAAGACCCTCCACAGCTAAACCCTAGATTGCTCCTAAGCTTTTAGAGGGAGAGGAGAGAAGAGAGAATGGAAAAACCAGCACAAAAATCGACATTTATAGCCTTTGTCCGTCATAGACAGATCTACCCATCTTGGGACCGATCGATCGGTCTTTCGCGACTGCACTATTGGTCCAACTTTGTACAAGCATATCTCCTTCATTCGAACTCCAAATAGGGTCGTTCTTATGCTCAAATTGAATCCCCATAAGTCTACTTTCCAATGGTTCAAACCTCATACCAAAATGAATTTTGTACAAAACTTTATGGCCAATTTAGTGAAGGTATGTCACTTTCCTTCACACATTTTTTGCATATTTTTTGTCGGAACATCCATTAGAGCCTCATCTTCTTCTTCTAACATATCTTTTATGTGTATCCAAGTTAAAAATATCCCGAAGCTCAAGTTTTAATTCTTATTCCATCAACACTTAATCATTTCTAAAAGTAAAACGGTTCAGGGTCTTACAACTCTTCCCTCCTTAAAGGAATTTTATCCCCGAAATTCAACACCGGATCTCAAGCCAAACACCACTGCAAAGTCTCCACTAATTACTACTGTCATCCTTAAAACATCAGATCAAGATCCAATGGCCATTACCAATGCTTCGCTACATAAGCTCCACCGAACTCATGAAGTTACACTTTTCATACCTAAACCTTACTCTTGTTCTGACGATCAACTGGCGACCACCCACTTGATATTACACTGCTATGCTATTGATGCTGACAACACCATCATTAAAACTGACAGGACGCTCATCCACAAGCAACGGCACAAACACTCTCTCCCAGAGAAAAATTCACTTACTTCGCCGGGAATACGTAAGATCGCTTTTCCTAAACCTTCATCCTTTATTCCATCCTCTATCGTCAACCACAATTCTCACCTTGGAGAAATGCTAGGTACCACCCCATTATCCAAGACAAAACTCCACAAGTTCAACTTGCTACAAAATCAACATAGGTGTCCACTAACCCACTCAAACCTAATCATATCTCTCGCGTAACAGCTCGCCACTACACAACTCAATACGTCACTCTCAAATCATTGATTCTAAATTTTTCGACCAATTTCAAACCAAACAGGATCACTGTCATCTGACGTCAACTCCAAACTTTGATACCAACACATACATTGATTCTCAAAACTCACAATAGCAATGTTCCCAAGCCCAAGGCGTATTCGTCAAGTAACCAATCAAAACTTGCCTATTACTCTTAGCAACGTCTTCTTATATATAACTCATCAATGTCTTCTCATTCAAAACCAAGCCATCATGTCAGTATCGATAGCTCATACCAACCCAAACTTTCAAAACATCGAATCCTTCTTGACTCATATCATACCAAACTTTTGAGGCCACAATCCGAACATATGGTTATACCCAAAACACAACACTCACTACCATCGACGACCATTCCTCGACTCTAAGAACTCTAAGCAGTTCGAACCCCAACTCACAAAAGTCTATCAGGAACCTACCACGTGAATACCTTTGTCGCAAGGTTCTAATCAAACTTTCCCTTCCACTAAGAACTAAAGGTGTAACCATACCCTACACCACCGAGCACAATTTTCACATAACGGTTAATAATCCTTCGTTAATCACTACAGAGAAGACTTTATGCCTCAATACTCCCTCTCTTTAGCAAGGACAAGCATTTCTGATCTACCAATCCCATTTCCTAAGGAACACAACCACACACACATACACTTACATGGTAAAGCAACAAACTCCATCATGAAAAACCCACGATGAACTCAGTTCTCCAAGCACTTGACTCCAGTAGTACTCATCCTTTAGGCACAACTTACGGATCCCCCCGAAACAACCAGACTAAGAATCAACCAATGGTCCCAACCGTTTCACCTAACCAAGGTGGAATAGTCCGCATACAGCCACTTATCTGCAAAACAACCATATCTTCTTCCTAAGAAAGAAATGGTCAATCAAAAATCATAACCCAACCTCAGCGTCCTCTCATGTCTCATTCGTACACACGCGAACTTCATCGATCCCCATATTCCGTATAACACATCCCGTTGTGCTAGGACTTCACTTTACAAGGTTGCGCTTCATTATCTCAACTCCCATTAGGCAAATTATAGCCACGTCATAGCCTTGAGCCCAACGTCCAAGCAACCCACATAGAAAGCTTATGGCACCAGATAAGAAAACCTTGATCCTGAAACCTTCCACCTAATGTTACCAATAACTCCCATACCCATGTAGACGCCTCCTACGCTTCCGCTCCTCGGGTACACATCTGTCGCCGACACCTTAACACATGGTTTCTCGCTTATCACTCCACACTTCTTTCTTCTGGGCAGCCAACATACCTTCCTTTGAACCTAAGGTTGAACACAATCAACCTCCAAACATATCACATCCAAGATACACCGTCTTAGCATCGAGCTAACCACATTATCGAACCCTTCTATGGTTCTTTCAAACCCCCAGCACGATCCCCAAACATGATCTCCTACTTACGAGGATAACAATCAAACCACGGATCTGCATTCTCGGAGGATTCTCACCACATACACAACTCAATCACTGAATTTTCCTTAATATCTCTCTCTCACTCAATGAGAATTAAAACTACCGACATCCCGTGCAATCAAATTACATTTCCAGAAACCTCACCCAGACGCTCGGGTTTACAAGATAAAGTAACGAACTCCTCAAGAAACCACGGGTAAACGAACCCATACTCATACGATCTCAACGTTTTATTCCTATAAAGGAGAATAATCACACTGGTTAATCAACCATAAAATATTCCTCCAACTTGGAAAAATCATAAATCAGCTTTAGGCTCTCGCTCCACGCCACTACCTCTTAAAATTATCATACATAATGGATATATTCCTCGTCACACCAGATCTTCACTGTTTATCCACTACCGCATAACGCCATACATATTCGCTTCACTTTAGAGCATCTTTTCATAAGGTCACGTTACACTAGCTTGATTCCCAAAAGGTAAGTAATAACCAAACAATTAGGCAAAAATTATACTACAGTCTTGAGCTCGTAGCTCTGGTACACTCATCAAAAAACATAAGACATTCAACTGGGAACACTTACCTCTTATGTCACTATACGTGTACCATCGGCGCACGACTATCTAACCATGAAGGCAACTACACGTCACATAAACAAAATGATCCTCGCTTATCAACTTTAGACCAAAGAACCCACCCTATCACTCGTCCCTTCAGGGTAACACGATACCATCACATCTAGACTTTAAGCCAGATACAAACCACCACTATTGTCCTCTTGAAGAATCTCTACCCATTAACACATCATCTTAAAACGACCGAGTCGGCCAGAAAGACAATATCTACCACATGCCCTACAAGTCTCACACACTCACGCTCACATTCTTGTCATACACCATGTTTCCCACAAAGTCTCCTAACCTTGAGGACGACAACCTTAATCACAAAACCTTTCTCCATTAAACTTTATGAGCAAACTCGAGTCTTCATTCACCAATACACATCTCTCCATACTTACGTGTACATCATTCGAGAATCTATCTGTCGACAACATCTCCGATCCACATACTCACCATCGTACAACTTTTAACTTCTATCACAGAATATAACTTGGCAACACACCTCAAAGAAAATCACCGGTCATCCTCAGACTTTCAAAACTATCAGACATCACAATAGCTACTAACAACATCTCACAGGGTAAGGGACACTTCAAACACAGTCTATACTCAGACTTTATAACACATCTTAGGCTGAAGATTATTACGCTCCCGTCCACTATGCTCCCGTCCATACCTAATCTCGGGGCACACGACTCATGACATAGCACGGCTCATGACGTACATAATCCTCAACGGGCCCAAAATCATACCTCATACCCAACCACAACAAATAACCTCCAAGAGATTTCACACAGCCCACCACATTCATTCATCAGTCTACTGGTAGCACAACACACAATGGACAACTACTACAGTCACCCCAGCTCATATGGGTACAAAACATACCAAATAATCACTGCTCGTCTCACGGGCTCACACCCACCATGAATATTGACCACCCAGTCATATTCTCAAACCCACATCACCATCTGAACTTAACTCGTCTAGTCCGCACGGGCATAACCCTATAACGAGGATATTATAGCTATCAAATAGGTAAAACTCAACTTAACCTTCTAAAACCAGGCTACATACTACCCGCCACCTAGTCACATCACACCAATACATATTCACATACTCAGGAACAGACTTGGAGTAATGCGACAATTCGGGCAACTAATTCAGATTTCTCATAGAAAGAACGTCGACTAAATGCTTTTCTAATACGAACCCCAAAGTAGTTGATCGAACGCCCATTGGCACGTCATATCACCCCAAAACTTAACCTCCACGCTCATGTGAACACATAACATGCGCAAAAGAATTCAATCGCAAACCCATGCATGCACACAATTCATGCCGTGTAGTGGTGCCTACTCTCATCAAATAACTCTCTTTGAAGGGTCATCCTATCTCCCCATGGCTCCTAGGTATTCGAACCTAGAGCTCTGATACCATTTGTAACGTCCCGAACCCCAATAATCCATAAACTCAGCCTAATATCTTAAACAACCATAATAAAAACATTTTTTTCCTAACAATTTACGTATGCATCACAAAGGTCAAACAAGATTCTTAAATTTCAACAGTTCATTTGCAACACATATTACTACAATCATCCATTTTCACTTTCTGCACAATTATGCTGTAATGTAAATACAAATGAAAAATTAGATCTTCCCTCTGCCCCTGTTTCACATGCATCCTTTGCCGTGATATTGCCCCGGATCCTCAAAACCTGAAATGGTTTGGATATATATACATGAGTCGAGGCTCGTAGAATAAAGACTAATCAAGTGTTATGCATGATTTGTGAGGTGTGATAGGTGCAATCGAAGTAAATGCAAGTTTTACCAATTTTTATATATTCCCACACACACACTCACGCACACCCATTTATTCTTTCCAAAAACCCTTTTTAAAACATTCTTTTCTTTCACATAAAATCGTATTAATTTCTCATCATATAATTTTTCGCAATCACAACTAATGAATCGATATCGGGCGCAGCTATAGAAAACACTCCCTATTCCCCCAATAGGCTACGCGAAGCCATTGGGTAATAGACAGGTCTATAACTCACCATGATACAACACCACGTTTGGGGGGCTAACCAGTGGGCACGTGGTCCCCATCTTGCACAAGTTTTCGGTCTTACACTGTAGACCCGCCAGGCCAACTTAAATCACATCCATCCACACGGTTCATTATCTATTTATAACATTCAATTTCGCAAACCCGGGAGTCCAACCCACAACTGGTTCCTCTCCCAACTAATTTCACACATTATTAAAATATCCAAATCAAATTTTCCGTTTCATTTTTCGCATTAAATTCCATTTGAGCAATCAAATTTCTTTTCACGTTATATGCGTCACAACCCCAATATATTGTCTCCTATATCACATCTCATTTACCCATTTCGTAGAGTACCAACACAAAGCTTATACAATAGTAATCATATCATTTAAATTTTAAAAGGACACACCGATCATATATACATATAAATACATAAGAAACCCATGTTCTCTTCCAAGACTAGGGGTTTAAAGAAATAATCAAACCAAACCACATCCCTCAAAGACCCATTTTTTTTTTATAAACCAATATCCATTCAAACTTATTTTACCCAAGGCGATTCAAAACGAAACAAATTGCGATTTCAAAACCTTTTTAAATACGCCCAACCGATGGTTTAACTAATGTAATGGAATAATCCAAAAGCAAGTGTAAAGTTCCCAAGTGTCAAACCTTTAAGAAAAACATCAAAAATTTTGGAAAACGATCAGACCGATCGATCGGTGAAGAGACTGATTGATCGGTCTCTTGCCTTCACAAGAGTACCGAGAATACCAAATGACCGCTCGATAGACCGATCGATCGGTCTATCGAGCTGTCCTATTCTAGGTTCCTTTTTAAGCCAAAAATTCAATTTGTAATATTTACAGCCTTCTAACATCTCTTTAAATCATTTTAGATAAGAAACAACCTTTAAAAGAGAGAAAAAAAACCATTTTGAAACCTCCCTCGGGGCACAAAAGTTTGTGTGGAGCAAAAACAATCCAAAAACCTCTTTATACTATATTTTCTTAAAACCATGGATAATCATTTCTTAAAACCCCAAAGTTCTCAAAGTATTTTATTCTTTTATTTCAAACTCCCCCTTATCTTCTCATTCAACATATGTTTTATAAAATCAACCCACCATCATCAATTTATAAGAAAATCTATATCTCTATATCTCAACCTTTTGATTTTAATACAAATTTATTTAACCATCCCATAAAAATCTGCAAAACCTCTTCTCATTTTTATCAACCTCTTAATCTTCATTAACAACTCACATTTATCAAGTAATCAACAATACTCATATAAAACCCCCACCAATTCATGTTTCTCTTTAAACAACATATCACATTACATTAGGGTTTAACCTAGTTTCAAAAACTTCAACACAAATCATTGTAAACCACAAGGATTAGTCGAGATCCTACCTCAAAGACGATCTTCCATGAAGATTCAAGCCCCACGTGAGCCCCAAATCGCCAAAGCACAACATATGCAACTTCAAAGTAGCTTCCAATGCACATCCACGCTCTCCAACGGTCACTCGCGCAAGGAAACGATAAGATCTTCATCCCCGACGAACATTGAAACCCTCAAGACCCTCTATAGCTAAACCCTAGATTGCTCCTAAGCTTTTAGAGAGAGAGGAGAGAAGAGAGAATGGCAAAACCAGCACAAAAACCGACATTTATAGCCTCTGTCTGTCATAGACAGATTGATCCATCTTGGGACCGATCGATCGGTTTTTGGCGACTGCGCTGTTGTATCAACTTTGAACAAGTATATCTCCTTCATCCGAACTCCAAATAGGGTCGTTCTTGTGCTCCAACTGAAGCCCCAGAAATCTACTTTTCAATGGTTCAAACCTCATTCCGAAATTCATTTTGAACGATACTTTATGGCCAATTTAGTGAAGGTATGTCACTTTCCTTCACATATTTTTCACATATTTTTGTCGAAACATCCATTAATGACTGATATTCTTCTTCTAGCATATCTTTTATGCGTATCCAAGTTAGAAATGTCCCCAAGCTCAAGTTTTAATTCTTATTCCATCAACACTTAATCATTTCTAAAAATAAAATGGTTCAGGGTCTTACAAGTTAGCACTGAATAATTGACTTTACAAACAGTATCAGGAGATTGGTAAAGTGAAGCAAGACAACATTACAAGCATCGACCTAACCAACATAATAATAGCCTTAAAGAAAAGTAAGGGTACCATAGGGGATCCATATGAAGACTAGTTGAGTAGTAGGCTTAGAGTATGAAGATAGATCAAGGTCGATCGACTAGAATGCCTTGTCTGAGTACATAGCCTTATATGACGCTAAAACATGTAACTGTTTTGACTAATCTATAACAATGAAACTTATTCAAAAGAATGATTGTGTTCTTCAACCTTCTGAGGTCCTCATCTTCTCTTGAGTCATACCAATTTGTGATAATTCATCTTGACTTATTTTGAAGTAACAATGGTCCTTTTTAACCTTATCCTTCGTATTTTTGCAAGTTTTGATAACCTAGTTCATCCTAGAACGTAAATTTGATGAATATTTCTATACAGTTGAAATCTTGACCAGGAGAGTAGACTTGGATGCTTAAACTGAAGTACGTGTGGCCAACGTAACTTCATGGCAACTATCTAGTTGACTACCCATTCCTTTACATATTTCTCTTGACATATCAAATTGATAAGTCGAGTTAATCATGAAAATTCTTGTCAAATCTCATTTTTGCTAAGCAAGATTTATCTTTGTTTCACTTTGATCGTCCCCAATAGAACCGTAAGTAATGATAACCATTGGGATTTAGAACTTCATGAAAGTATAAATCACGTGGACGTTCTCCGAAGAATTATCTAGTACACATTCGAACCTTGAACTAGCCAGGGTTATCTTCGCACTTTAAATTGAGTGGCATTATCTCTTATCACCGTTTCTTCTAATGGGAAATCTGAAAAAAAAAATTATTTATCGAGTTGAATTTATTCCCTAAGATACAGATTCTACTATGACAACAAATACTGGATCTATCTATGCAAAATATGGATTATATAATAAAACTAGCAATTCTAACAATAATCTTTGTAGACTGTAGCCATGGCTCCTACTTACTAGTAATGCACAAGGGAAAATTACAGCCAAGGTAGATAAAAAGTTGGAACAACTTCAACGAAATGTGGATGGGCTATTGACAGTAATCCAACTCTAGCAACAAGCAATGCAACTTTACTTACAAACTGACGCACTGCCACAATTCGAATAAAGAAAGTAGAGATACGAGAAAGCTCCTTTTGAAATAAGGGAAGACAATGACAACCTGTAAAGGATATTGGACTAAAACTAACAATACTTAAACATGTAGGAATAGATTGGTAGGTTATTTACAACAACTCTAATTCATACCCTAGGGTTTCTAATTACTTTGGAAATATTCTTCTGGCCTTTGCAGGTTATCATTGTCTTCCCTTATTTCCAATCTAGAAATGATGAGTTAGTATGTTCCTAATGGTAGTGTAAATTTCAGCACTGCTTAAACCTTATAAATATGAAAGGTTTTTTTTTGGGTAATTGATATGAAAGGTTTTGAAATAATCTCTGACTCACTTTTAATCATGCTACCTTTGATTGTACTCGAATATATCAATTTTCGTATTCTTGATAAAAGTCTTTCCATTTTCACCCTCAATATCAAGAAACTCAAAACCTAATGAAATCATTAAAAGTTATTATGAATAGTTATAATTTATGATGAAAACCTCCCAGTCTTTCGTAACCGCTATCAATTCCCCAGTGAAAAGGGAAACAAATAACCAAAAATTTTATGTTAGGTTTGTTTCAAATACCCAAGAACCACAACTCTATATGGATTATTGTTAATAGACTCGCCAAAATTTCACACTTCTTACTAGTCAAAAATATGCATACGATTGATCAGTTAGCTAAACAATATATTCAAAAAATAGTGCATCTGCACGGAGTCCCAACATCCATTGTTTTGATCGTGACTCGAGATTGTTTCACGTGTCTGGAGTCATTTTTAAAAGACTATGGGGACCATCATACATCTCAATACGGCCTTCCATTCGTAGACAGATGGGCAATCAGAGCGAATCATCTAGATATTACAAGATACGCTATGAGGCTACGTATGAACTTTCAGGGAAGCTGGTTTAGGGACCCGGTCCCTTTTAATTTGAAACATTTGTTTAAACCTTGTAAATTAATGTTTTCTGACAGGAATGAATTAAAATTTAATCACGAATATGATTTTTTATGGTAATTATGTACTTGTTGTGCATGAAAATAAATAATCAGAGGTTGATTGAACGAGTCGTGGGGCGTCGGAACAAAAATTTAGTTTTTATACACATATCCCTTTCTTGGTGACAGTTCTAGCGAGAGACCGCTCGAGCGGCCTTTTGACCAATCGAGCGAGCTGTGCCAGAGGGATTTTTAAAGTGCAGGATTAGAGTGTTTGTACATCATTTCTCTCATACCTCTCTCTCTAGAACAAAAGTGTGACCTAGGGTTTGGTGGTGGAAGTCCCTTTGAGCTTCCTAGGCTCCATTGAAGGCCAATCCTTGCTTCTCTTCCGATCAAGTCACGTTGGAGAGGCCATTGTTCGTGTTCAAAGCTCGACCTTCACTTACCCGTTGGAGATTTGCTTGTTTGGAGCTTGCTGGGGTTCAATCCTTGCTTTAGGACACCCAAAAAAGTAGGATCTATGACTATCTATAAAGATTTATTATATATGTGCTGTATATTTTGAGTTTATTCATAGAAATATGAAAAATCTATATTTTGAAAACCCTAGGATGTTGGTTGGGGTTAATGCATGTTAAATCTCGATGTTTTATAGGATTTGTGGTGTTTTGATCTTCACAATATCATGTGAGAACCTTTAATTTGAGTTTTGGAAAGTTAGGGTTTTGTTTTCGTCAAAACCTTAAAGATTTGGGGGTTTTGGGTTGTTAGACCTGAATGGTAAAATTAGTTGGATTTTTTATAAATTTGGACTTGCATCATTTTATTGATAAGTAGATTTCATGAAGTTTGGGAATGGGTAGAAATGGTCTAGTATTGTGTTACGAATTTTGAATAAACCAAGGATTGTTGCATGTATGTGAAGGTATGAGTTATGTGAATTGATTATAATTGTCATGTAAATTCAAATACAACATAATATTGATATATGAATTGTTGATAATTGGAACCTTAATGGTGTCAGGTTTTGCGATTGGAACTGGTTTGACGGTTGGACTCACAGTGGTATAAATGTGAATGATATAATTAAGGCACCATGCTATTGAATTGAATAAGTACGATTGGGCTCGAGCAACTCCTTGGTGAAAGATCGAAAACTTACGTAATAAAAGGCAGGCCCTTCCTTCGGGATAATCCCCGTAAAAGCATGCTCTTGAGCGGCCCACCCATCGATGTTTTCGAGAGAAACCAAAAATGTTTCCTTCCATGCCGGGCAGTAGAATGGGTATTTATCCATTGGGTCTCACGTGGCCCATTGATAAATACGTCGAGGTCTATAGGCGTCGGCCGACCTTACTATTTAATTAAATCAAAAAGACTACTGTGTGTGGAAACCCATAAGATGTGGTTGTATTGTGAAATAAGGAAATGAAATGAGGGAACCTTGATAATTATGTTGGAGTTGAGGTAATAGGAGTAATGACTAAACATTGCGTGTGTTGGTCTTAATAAAGAAAGAAAACCGGTTATGTGAACGTGAATTTGTAAGAAAAGTGGATTCAATTTTGGGTTCAAACTTATTGTGCATTCAATTAATCATACTCGCATGTCATGCATATGTTCATAACTAGTCTTTTTCCTATGAGCCTCGGCTCATGGTGCTTAACCCATTTTAGGTGATAATGGAGAGAAGGTGGTCGAATGAGAAGCTTAGTCTCAAGGATCATTTTTGAAGCCATGGGAATTGAATTACATACTTGTAGAAAAATCTTATGAGAAATCTTTATCTTGTAAATGTAATTCATTCAATGCAATAATTTCATAGTTTTTATGTTCTATCTTATTGGTGGGGTTTCGCTTTTTGAGTCTCTGTTTGAAAGGGAAGACCCCTAACACGGTTGAGGGGCAGCTGACCGAAAGGAAAGTCAGTAGGCATATCTTGTATGCATGGAAGGACGTTGTTACGGGTTTAAGGAATGTATGATGATATGATGATGGTTTCTTATGGTCTAGGAATGTTTTAAGATGTTTTCTCTACTCTTTTGCTCTTGTGCTTATAAAAAGGGTTGCATGAAAGGCTTATTTTTACAAATATTTTGATGTGAGAAATCAAGTTTTTGAAAGCAAATTCGAAAAAGTTGTTCAAAGATGGACCACTCGATGAACCGCTCTAGCGGTCTGGTTAACCTCTTGACTTCTCTATTTATAGGTTAAAAAACTGAAACTGCAGAGAGACCGCTCAAGCGGTCTTTTAACCGATCGAGCGGTCTAGCTAGTTAGGTGATTTTTGCACCTTTTTATTCAATAGCATATTTTCTAAAGGGGTGTTTATTTAAGGGTTTGAACCTTCTTTTGTGAACTTTTTACTTCAAATCAAGGTATAGTTTTGTTAAAACAATTATCTACCTGGGCTTTTAACATGTGAATCTTTTGGGTTTATGTGGTTATAAAATCGGGGTGTTACAGATTAGTATCAGAGTTTTAGGTTCGAATACTTAGGAACCGTGGGAGTGGTTTATCTATTGCGTGAGAGTTTTCATTGATGTGTGATATTCATATCTTAGTGTGTTAGCATGAAATATCTTGAATATAATTTGACATTTGCATGCAATGTGGTATTTTGGCATAGAGGTGGTACTCTTTGGATGATGTGTATTGCAGTTGGGCGACCGGTTAACTAGTTTGGGGTTCGAGTTAGAAAGCCTTTTGGCCGACGTCCATGCTAACTAGAAACCCAAATGAGTTACCCGGATTGACGTGTCGTTCCGATTAGTCCTCCTTGTTGTGTGTTGCATAAGGTGTGTTAATGCAAACATATGTGTTATGTGGCATCATGTTGAGAGACGGTGTTGTCCGTGAGAGATAAGTGGGTTTAGATCTTGTTATTGATATCTTCTTGTCGTTCTTTTCTTATATAAAGTGATGTTACAGAGACAAAGTAGAGGCCAGGCTCATGGTCGGGGTCTCGCCTCTACCTAGGTTCTAGAGAAAGAGGATGCGCATGCCCCACAAGAACAGATGGGTGGAATAAATGTGATCGAGGAGATGCCCACGACAATGAGAGTGTTAGTAGAGACGGCTAGAGAAGGAGCAAGAGCTCCCGAGCCAAGGACTACGGTGGCCATGAGGGAGTTTCAGCAGTTGTACCCTCTAACCTTTTTTGGGGAGCCGGACCCTAAGATGGCTATCGAGTGGTTAGAGGTGACCACGACGATCTTTGACACCTATCATGAAAGATGAGCTGAGGGTTAAGTTGGCAGCGTTCCAACTCCGGAAGGATGCTCGGGAGTGGTGGAAACTTGCTAAGATGACGGTAGATGGCACATCGGTCACCTTCACCAGGGTCTTCTTGGAGAAGTATTTACCAAGGATTTCGAAGGATACGTATCGGGAGGAGTTTCCCTCCCTTATTCAGGGGAATCTGACGGTGGTCCAGTATAAGGCTAAGTTCGCGAATCTTATGCTTTGCACCCAAAATGGTGACAACAGAAGAGTTGCACATCAAACGGTTTGAAAGAGGTCTTTTACACTTGATCAAGGAAAGGATCGTAGCATTGGGGTTTTGGGTCTACATAGAGCTTGTGGAGGCCACTATCCGGGTTGAGAGTGCAATGGCGGAGAGCCACGAGATTAGAGAGTTCAAATAGCATTAGGGAGCTTTTGGGGTATAGTCTGAGGGGCGTCCGGTGAAGAGGTAGAATTCGGGCGGTTCGGGTCCTTATCCCATGGGATCATAGCCACAGCCACAGTTGGTACCCGCCCCATCTATGAGTTCATTTGGGCATTTCGATTGTCGGGAGATGCTGTGTTACACATGCATACAGTTAGGGCATCGTGTTAGAGATTTCTCATATAGAGGACAATAGCAGGGTCAGCCATAAGGGAGGGCCCCATTTTTATGTTTTCATTGTGGTCAAACGGGTCACATTCGTCGAGACTTCTGTTAGGGAAGGAATACACAGAGTGCTCCGGGAGCACAGACAGGATAGGCGTCGCAGGGCCGACAGACTTACAGACCGTTACAGCAGCAGTCGGGAGTGCAGTCGACTAAGATAGTAAGAGGGGCCACCTTAGTTCAATCGGTGAGGTAGCTCAGGACTAGAGGGAACAGTGAGCAGAACCAAGGATAAGGATATGACCTCGTGGAGCCCAGCACTTCAGTAGCACCTGCCGTACGAGATGCTACTGCCAACCTGTCGATCATTCGAGGTACCATTGTAGTGTACTATTCTTAGGCCTGTGTTCTTATAAACACGGGAGCATCGCATTCATTCATCTCATCAGCATTTGCATCTGCATTGGGGCTAGAGGTAGACATATTGGGTAGTGCCTTGTGTGTAGAGACGACGATTGGTGGGGCTGCCATGTGAAGGCATGTGTGTAGAGCCTGTGAGATGGAGATCACCGACTGCCGTCTAGTATTCGATTTCATTCTTCTTGATATGGCCCCTTTTGATATCATCATAGGGATGTATTGCTTGATCACCTTTTGCGCCTTCATCGATGTAATTGACGTCAAGTGTTTGTTTGTACATTGGAGGGAGATTCTTTCTATTTTTGGGTGACCAGGATGACGGTTTAGTGCCTAGACCTATTCGTTCACGGGACCGGGGCAGTGCCAGTCGCTTTTTCTCAACCTTGTCTACAAGTAAGACGTGTTCAACACATGGAGAGTTTCCTCCTACAGTTTGTGAGTTTCAAGATATTTTTTCGGACGATCTGTTTGAGCTTTTACCACGGCGGGAAGTGAAATTTTCCATTAACCTTATTCCAAGAGTTGCCCCCATTTCTGTGCCTTCACACCGTTTTGCACTGGCCAAGCTTCTAGAGCTGAGAATGCAGATCCAGGAGTTATTGGACAAGGGTTTTATCCGTCCTAGCCTATCGCCTTGTGGTGCACCAGTATTGTTTTCAAAGAAGAAGGATTGGTCCTTGTGCTTTTATATAGATTACCGAAAGTTGAACCATATGACCGTTAAGAACAAGTACCCTATGCCCCATATTAATGATTTATTTGACCAACTGAATGGTTCATGTTATTTTTCGAAGTTCGAGTTGAGGTTGGGCTACCATCAATTGAGGGTTAAGGAGGAAGATATCTCGAAGGCCACATTTCTCACCCGGTATGGGAACTTCAAGTTTTTAGTCATGCCATTTGGACTGACCAACACACCGGTTATGTTCATGGACCTTATAAACCATATATTTCACCCATAGCTTGATAGGTTTGTGGTAGTGTTTATCAATAACATCCTTATCTATTCACCATCTTAGGAGGCGCACGAGGAACATCTTCGGATTGCTCTATAGTTGTTACGGGAGCATAGGTTATATGCGAAGTACAATAAATGTGAGTTCTGGTTACCCATGGTGAAGTTTTTAGGGCATGTGATTTTGGGAGACTGAGTGGTAGTGGACTCCTCCAAGATAGAGGTCTTGATGAATTGGGAGAGGCCAAAGAACGTGTTTGAGATTCAAAGCTTTTTAGGCTTAGCGGGTTACTACTGTTGATTTGCGAAAGATTTTTCTAGACTTACAGCGCCTATGACATGCCTTATGCGTAAGGGAGTTAAGTTTGTGTGAACCGATGGTTGTGAGTTCGCCTTCTAGACCTTGAAGGGGAGGTTAACCAATGCACTTATTCTATTGGTACCAGAGAGGGGACTTGGCTACGTCATGTATTGTGATGCGTTGCATGAAGGATTAGGTTGCATGTTAATGCAAGAAGCCAAGGTGGTTGCCTATGGGTCGAGACAATTGAAGATCCATGAAAAGAATTACCCTATCCATGACTTGGAGTTCATGGCTCTTCGGTAGTGGTCTTTGCTCTAAAGATCTGGAGGCACTACCTGTATGGAGAACGCTTTGAAGTGTTTTCAATTTGTAAGAGTTTGGAGTATTTGTTTTCGCAGAAGGATTTAAACTTACGTCAGAGGAGATGGATGGCGTTCTTGGGAGATTACGATTTTGACCTCTAGTTTCATCCGAGTAAGGCTAACGAGGTGGCTGATGCCCTCAGTCGAAAGTCCTTGAGTTCATTGGCTCACATTGCTATGAGGGAGTGGAGTATGCTTAGGGAGAACGGCGAGTACGACTTACGCCTTGATAGGTTGGGTGATTATGCTATATTATTTACGATGGTGTCTCAGCTTGCCCTTGTCTAGCGTGTGGTAGAGGCTAAACGATACGATGCAGAGCGCCTAATGTTCAGAGATCGAGTTTTGAGCGACAAGGCTGCCAGGGAGTGGACTATCCGCTCCAATCAGAGTTGGAGATTTCCTGGGAGGATCTTTGTGCCAGAATCGTGTCATGGTGACGTACTCCGTGAGTTTCATCACTCTTGTTTGGCGGTGCATCTGAGTGGCACTAAGATATATCATGATGTGCGTAGGCAGTTTTGGTGGAGGGGAATGAAGAGAGAAGTTGCCCTATTTGTTTCATGTTGCCTTACCTGCCAATAGGTGAAGGCCGAGCATCAGAAGCCAGCGGGAATGTTGCAGCCATTGCCAGTGTCTGAGTAGAAGTGGGAGACTATTACCATGGACTTTGTGACACCCCATTTTCCGGACATGTCAGGACATATGTTACTATAAATAAAGGACATATTCTAGGCAAACATTCATAAATACATAAGATAGTTACTACATCATTAACAGTTCAGATTTTGTTCGAATACTTAATAATTACACTCATCTAGTAAACTTAACAAAAGTTACATTATGTCCGTGGAAAACTGAACAAAAAGATCAAAAGCAAATATCCTACGTCTTCAAGCTACGTCGTTAGGGTTAATCGGCTCTTGCCACTCTCCCTCTTCTTCCTAGTCTTCTTTCCTCAACAAACACGCCTTCCTCAAAAGGTCCTTCTTATATACCTATGGCACGAATGCCATGAGCTGGAGCCCATAAGCAAATTCCCTAAACCGTCTAACAAACATATAAAAAAATATCCTACAATACATATCATATAATACCCAATACAATTTTAAGGCCAAATAGGTAGACAATTGAACGTTTTCAACAAGGTAAGCATATGCAAGAACAATTGTGCAAGCGCGTGATGCAGATGAATGCAATGCAGTTGCCCAACCCGATTATAAATCTCCCAATCAAATTTTGAGTAACACCATTACGTTCCCGTATGTTAAGCTCTCGTACACCAACGTTCCCGATCACGACGGCGTATAGTAGGCCTTCGGCTCAAGACGTGGCACGGCTCACGACGTATATAAACCAAAGTCAATCATATCCAACATGATAATCAAAATGGAACAATTACGTTCCCTTTCGTCAGCGTTCCCGATCACAGCTGCGTATAGCGACTGTTCGGCTCAAGAAGTGATACGGCTCAGGATGTAACACGGCTTAGGACGCTCATGGCCCGAAGGTAAATCAAGCTAACATAATAATTTTAATGGCACCATTACGTTCCCGTATGTTAGGTTTCCGTTCACCAGCGTTCCCGATCACTGCGACATATAATGGTAGTTCGGCTCAAGACGTGATACGGCTCAGGACGCACATGGCCCAAAGTCTACATATTATTATAATAACCCGAATGGTAACACTACGTTCCCATACGTTAGGTTCCTGTTCATCAGCGTTCCCGATCACAGCAGCGTATAGCGGTTGTTCGACTCAAAACGTGATATGACTCAGAACGTAACACGGCTCAGGACGTATATGGCCCATTATCAACACCCCCATCAATAAGGACTCTCTAATTATGATATTATTTCAAATCCTCCATTCTTATTTTAAATCATCTGGCCAATTATTTGCGCACAAAACCCAACCCACAAGATGCCCAAAGTGTAATGCATTGATGCTTATGGTACAACAACTCGTATCTTAAAGTACAACTTAACAATAGCATGATATGAAACTAAACATGGCATGACGTACAAACCAATATAGCATAAAGTACAAGTCTTTAAAGCAGAAGGTATAACTCACTAAAGCATAGAGTACAATCATGTGAAGCATAACCACAATTTAAGCGACATAGAATTGAACCATTAGCATGAGTTCATTTCATCAAAGGCATTATTTTCATGCACTAATTACTCACAAGGTTCATACTAGGTTCACACACTCAAGTCTCATATGTAACGCACCATTCAAACACTAAGCCAATTTTAGGTACAAGTTGAATTGCTAGTTTTAAAGTTGCAACAGTGTTTCAAAGCACTTAGGTAATGATTTAATTCCTTAAATATTAACACCAATTAGTTAAAAATATATCCTACAACTTTCATGTTTATGACTAAGGTCAATTCCTAAGATAAAAAGGTCATTTATTTTGATTTAGTAAAAATCCTTCAGCACTTTACAGAGAAAATCCTAGAAATTGGGCCTCTATTGGCCACGGTTTTGGGGTATCAAATCAAGGGATCTACGTCTTATTTTTGGTGAGCTTCTAGCTTAAGATATCCCCTACAAGTTTTATGTTTTGAGTTAGGGAATGTTATTTGGAAAATGTTTCAGAATTTAGCCAATTTATAAAAAGGGGTTCAGTTAACCTAAAAAGGGTCTGCAGAGTGTGATTTTAACAGAGGAAGATCAAAACATTTTGGGTATCATCCGAGGGTATTGTGGGCTGATTTTTGTTCAGTAACTATTTTAGTATGTTAGCTACAAAGTCCATGTTTACTACTTTTAGATTTGGCTTCTAAAAAGTTAGGTTTTAGGCCTAACAAAAATGTACGACCGAGAGGTTTGTCAGTTACTGAACCTCAATAGTAACTTTGGGAAGGGCTTTGACCTATCAAGACTTCATATATTTGGCTCCTTTTTGGTGGACAAAAAGATAAATATGTCCTCTACATGTTTTGTGTTTTGACCTAAGCTCGGTTCTTATTCTAACTCAAGGTTTTTAGGTCTGCAACTTAGAGTGGTCAAGATCTGATACTCTTTAGCAAAAATGAGATATCTGGAGTTCTACCTAAGGAAATCCCTTCAAACCAAATATGAATGAAAGATAACTCGAAATAAATCTGGACACAAAAAACACTTTAAGAACATTTTTCTACATTTAGTTATGATAATTTAAAGTTGGTGGCAGAAAGTGAATAAGTACAGAAAATCAGGCTACTTAGGGTTTTGATTGTTTATCTTATGTTTTGTACATTTTTGACATGTTTTCTTTGCATGCATGTTATAAAATCACATAAACCAAAAGTACAGAACATGTTTAGGCCATAAAACTCAAAGATACACACATGCAAATACATACAAAGGTCACTCATAAATAAATAGTCCCTAAATCACTCCTACGACGCCTTTTTGACTCATTCTTTGTTTTATTTTGTTAGGGTTTGTTATAGAGATGGATTGATGGGTATTTTGGGGGAGAATATCAAAAGGTTTAAGGGAGTTTCTTACCATGTTGGATCCTCAAATGGTTGTAGGAGAATAGGACTTAGCTTCAATGCTCCTTCCGTCATCCTTTCCTACTTTCTCTTCCTTCTTTCTTCTTCTCTCTTAGGACACTTAGATAATTTTTGTACTCTCTCTCTCTCTCACCCTCTCAGCCATACCACATGAAGGAGGAGAGTGCTTGGGGTGTGTTTGTTTTTATAGAAATATTAAGATGGAGGATAATTATTGTGTAAGTAATTTTTTTGAAATTTCTAATTCCTCACTGGTTGCATGAGAGGTGGGGTTTATTTGAGGGAGACAAATTCAGACCATGGCAGCAAGGGAATTCGGCTCGGGGTGTTTGGGAGGCTAAAAAACTGATTTTGTATTTAATTGGGGTTTTAAATTGTATTTTGGTACATTTATTGTGAATTACATAAAATATTAATTTTATGTACCTAAATCTACTAAAACCTATTATATTAATGTATTCATAATTTATTTAGTCTTTTCATAATTTATCATAATTTTGATAGCAATTAATTAAATAAGTGTAGACTTTTAAGTTAAATTAAGCTAGCTTGACTAGAATTGGCCTTTTGACTTATTTATTGTGTAGAGATTTTAAATAATTATTTGATTGCTTTTGTTGACCTATACTATTAATTTCACTATATATATTACTTGTATAAAAAGTGTTGGGTCAAAATAATACTTAATTTATACATTTTTTTCTCATTTTAAGCTTAAAAAGGCAAAAAATACCTTTTTGGGCACAAGTTCCAAGGTGGCTGTCCGTGCAAGGGCATTTTGGTCATTTTTGTTGTTATTTTGTATTTTATTAATTAATTGTATATAAATATCTAATTTTGGGTGTCCATGTGTCAAATTTTGAATTTTTAAGACTTTTTGCTATACTAGGGGCGAAATAGTCATTTTACCCTAATTATGGGAATTTTTTATTTTTAATTTAATAATTTTTGTTATTTACTTTATTTAAGCTGTCCCGAGACTTTTCTAAGTGTTAGGGCTTTGCCTCTGAGTATTTGGTCTCTTTTAGGGTTTTAAGGTCAAATTTAGGGTTTCTGGGTTAATTAAGATTTTTGGGCTATTTAGGATTTCCCGTGTTCATGCAGTGACCTATCCTTTTATTATCTTTCCATCGCTAATACTAGAATTTTAGCCGAATTATTACAATCTAGGTGGTTACTACTAGGGTTCGGACCGGGGTGTTACAGATTTTGTGTCAGGACTTCCTAAATCATCAAGGGAGCATGATGCCGTTTGGGTTCTGGTAAATAAATTGACTAAGTCAGTGCACTTCCTTCCTATCTGCATGACAGATTTGGTTGACAAGCCTAGCGAGCTTTATATAAGTGAAATTGTCAGACTCCATGGAGTACCTGTTTCTATCGCCTCAGATCAAAATCCCTGCTTCACATCACGCTTTTGGCAAGGTTTGTTGTCCGCCATGGGAACGAGCCTACTTCTTAGTACTGTTTTCTATCGTCAGACAGATGGTCAGTAGGACCGCACCATTCAGATACTCAAGGATATGTTGCGGGCATGTGTTCTAGATTTTTGTGGGTCGTGGGAGGACCATTTGCCTTTAGAGGAGTTCACCTACAATAACAGTTACCAGTGGCATTGTATGGTAGACCTTGTAGGTCACCTGTTTGTTGGGTAGACATTAGGGAGACAACGGTGTTAGGACAGGAGCTTCTACATGAGACCACAAAAAAGGTCATCGCAATTCATAAGCTTTTAGTAACCATGCAGACTCGTCAAAAAAGCTATGCAAATAAGAGGAGGGGACCGTTATCGTTTGAGGTGGGAGACCACGAGTTCTTGAAAGTCTTGCTACGATATGGTTTGATGAGATTTGGAAAGAGTGGGAATCTACCGCAGCGTTTTATCGGGCCATTTGAGATCCTTGACAAGATTGGAGAGGTGGCCTTTCACCTTACCTTGCCATCACAGTTAGCATCCGTGCATAACATTTTTCATGTGTCCATGTTGCGCAAGTATGAGCTAGACTCGTCTCATGTCTTAGATTGAACCGAATTCAGGGTAGAGGATGATATTACTTACGAGGAGAGACCGGTGAGAGTTCTTGACAGCAAAGAACAAGTCCTACGAGAGAAAACCATTATGTATCAATAGACACCCCAATTTGACCATACTGAATCTTTGGCTTATCTAAGTGAGTACAATGATGAAAATTGAGTCGAATGATGTCTACAAACGATCGTCGGGAAGCAATGCAAGCCTAGTATTCGAACTAAATGATCAAAATTCTCAAACCATTAAACCCACAATAACCAAACCATGTGACCTTGCCATTCAACCATGCAGCCGTGACAAGAATTTCTTAGAAACCCTAGCAAAGGTCATGGTCGCACCCTTCGAGCATCGCGACTGTGAACTCCATTGTTGTGATCGCTATATGAACCTTGTCGAAACCCTAACATTTTGAGCGGTCTCAGACATCAACTTCACGATCGCAAGCCGTTTTGAGCGGCAGCAGCGGCAATGATGGTTCAACGGCCATCGAAAGCTATTTTTCTCGTTGTTTTCAAATCAATATTTTTATAGAAAAATAGTATATTTGGTTGGCTACATTTTAGGAAAAACGGAGACGAAAATGGAGTTTGAAAGGAGGTCAAAAAAGCCTCGAGAAGAGGCTGGTGCAGTACTGTAGGCGGCGCTGATGGATGGCTGTCGATAATGGCTGTTTAAGGTGGCTTCGGGGGCTGTTTTCTAATATGTTTTGATCGAGAAGTGTTGTATATCTATAACACTATGAATGGAAGAATCCTTGTTCGATTCTGACAAGAATAAGTAGTTTTCTGCAGTGATTGAAATATTTAAAAACTTATCTGGATACAAGAACTTAAAACTCGATAGAGTTTCACCTTGATTATGAAATCAGAAAATATTTATCTTGTTTATTTATTTATATAAACTGTGTAGATGATAAATATTATTTTTCTATTTTCTATTTAATTTAATTAATTCTAGAAAATTTGGTTTTAATTAATATTTTGTAAAATAAAATAAAATAATGTTTTTAATTAAATGAAAATTTTTAGATATTTTATTTTTTTACAAAATAACACGTTTAAGATGATTTCTTAATAAATCGAATATCTTGGAAAAATATAGAAATTAATTTTAAATTTTTTGATTAATTAAATAGAAAAAGGTTTAATTTTAATAAATTAATTTTTTTTTAAAATGTGTAATAAACCATACTTGAATAACTTAGCTGTAAAGTAAAGGAAAAACTGTGCATTTAATTTTTTCACACAATAAAACACGAAAAATATGGTTTTTAAAAAAAATAGAATCTTTCAGCTCGTGTGGTTTTTCGAAATTAATAAATTTATTTTAATTAAACAATTTTTATAAGTCTCAAAAATATTTTAAAAAAACTAAGTGTGAGAAGAAATTTATTCACAAATCGTGGTCTCCATCACAAGTTCGTAGGTGATGTAATTAATTCTGCGTGTTGGCAGTAAGGATTTCCTCCCCATCGGATAGAATTAATTGCAATATCGCCGGTACGAACCACATTTAGGGATAATTCAGGATAATTGTTAGCGTAGATCACTTCTTCATCTGAAGGGTTCATTGCAAAACGATTGATTCGAGATTAGGTGGTGGTTAACACTTAGCTGTAAATAATAGTATTTTTTTCATATGAGTTTGTATTACTATTTAATAGACCGAAACTACGTCAGCTATTTAATTTTACTTAGCACGATCTATTGTCTAGATAGTAAAATTAATAGGAATGGCCTATCTAGACAAACGATGGAAAGTAGATGTCATCCTATCCAGGCATGCTATTCATAGAGTACTAGGCTGCTAGCGAAATTTTTTTAAATAGTAAAGGAAATTAATTTAAAATAAAATTAATGTTTTTGCTTGTCATAATTAATGATTTCTAATTCTGTGATTCTCAAGATTTAAATGGCTTTCAATTTACTTGCGATTATACTCAAAGAAAATAAACTAATAGGACCAAACTATGTAGAGTAGAAAAGGAATATGGATATAAATTTAACTGCTGAGCGTATTCTTAATATACCGGAAAATGTGTTTGTTTCTAAAAAAGATTTCTTCCTCTAGGCTGAAAGATAAGAAGAAAAAAAAGATTCAGAAACATGGTGTCACGATTTTTAAGGAAGTTAGTAGGCCACGGATTAGTGTGAAAAAGTCAAAAGGTAGATATTTTCACCGCAACTAGATACGGCACTAGAAAAAGTAATGTCCAGTTTATCTCAGCAAGCTGAACAATTTGGGTAAGTTTTGTTCACTAGTTGTGGAAACATATTTAGCGGTATTATTTAACGGTACCTGGTGTATACTGCTAAATAATGTCACTCTCAATTTTAGTAGAGATCGGGTTTTAATATTGAGAGATTGTCTTTATATACCTTACATTATAAGGAACTTAGTTTTTGTTTCTAGATTGGTTAAAGACGAATATTTAATTTATTTTAATAATTCTGTGGTTATTAAGGATAACAAACAGGTTATTTGTTCTAGTACATTGGTGGATGATCTTTATGATACTACTCCAATCTCTCCTACACTGCAACTGACTGAATTGAATAACACATCTAATTTACCATAGAAGAGAAATGATCATTCTTTAATGAGCCAAACGTTTCTTTGATACTTACCCTTAGGCCATATTAATCTAAAAAAGATAAATAGACTGCTAGAAGATAGACCTTTGAGTTCTATGAAAGTGGAGGCACTTCCAGCCTCTAAGTCCTGCTTAGAGGGTAAGATGACCAAGAGACCTTTTTCGGGCAAAGTCTATAGAGCTAAAGAACTGTTGAACCTGGTTCACTCTGATGTGTGTGGTCTTATGACTATCCGGACTAGAGGTGATTTTGACTACTTTGTTAGTTTTATTGACGAGTACTCAAGGTATGGATACATTTACCCGATACACCGTAAGTCTAAATGCATTGAGAAAATTAAAGAATTCAAGGCAGAGGCAAAGAAGCATCTAGGTAAATGTATCAAGTCACTATGATCCAACCATGGTGGCAAGTAACTCTTCGGAGAGTTTAGGGATTACTTATCATCAGAAGGGATTATATCCCAGTTAACTGCATCAGGCACTCTACAGCAGAATGGTGTAGCAGAAAGAATAAATAGAACTCTTATGGAGATGGTAATGTCGATGATTAGTTATTCGAAATTACACAATTTCTTTTGACAACTTGCATTAGAGATAGCGACTTATATTCTGAACTTGGCACCTTCTAAGTCAGTATCTTCAACTCCCATATAATATATATTGAGACATTCAAATTTGAGGGTGTCCAGCATATGTGCTAAAAGGAAACGCTGATAAGTTGAAACCGAGTACATAAGTCTATTTCTTTGTCCAGTATCCCAAGGGAATGAAGGATGATTTATTTTACAATCCTAAGGATCAGAAAATCATTGTTAACACCAATACCCGATTCTTGAAAGAGGATTATATTATGAATCACAAGCTCAAAAGTAAAATTGCTTTCGAAGAATTGAGAGAAAATACCAATAGAACAGAAGAGGAAGCACAAGTCACTAATATCCCATTGCTTCGCTGTAGTGGGAGGATTATCGAGATAAGTGTAGATCCCAAACCAGATCAGGGTGCTACCATTAACATGTCAGACAAGCATGTGGGTAATGGTGCACAGGGTTTAAATTCTGCATAGCACGTTACTGCTAGTACACAAACGCAGATAGTGCCTAATGTAGTAGGAGGGTTGTTCATCAACTTGATTGGTATATGTTCTTGGGAGAGGCTTTTGATAAGATCCCGGCAGAACTAGATACCGAACCCTATAACTACAATGAAGCACTTTAGGATAAAGATGCAGATCTTTGGCAAAAGGCTATGAATTCAGATATGGAATCTAGAAATTTTAATCAAGTCTGGGAATTTATAGAACCACCTGAAGGGATAAAATCCATCGGATGCAATGATATATAGCAAAGCGTTTGCAAACTTGAAGGAGCCAAGAGTCCACAAGAAAGGATAACACATTGAGCGTAAGTATCACCTGATACGAGAAATTATACAGAGGTGTGATGTTGCTATGACCAAGATTGCATCAGAACACAACATTGTAGATCTTTTTACAAAGAGCTTACCGGCTAAGATTTTTGATAGTCATGTAGAGGAAATGGGAGTCAGATGTATCGCAACATGGTTTTGAGTACAAGTGTGAGATGGCCAAGGTTGTATACTAAAAACTATAGATTTTATTTTGTTTTAGTATTTAATTTTAATTTTTAAAAAATTATTTTTTTATTTTATGAGAATCTTAATGAGTAATGAGTGCGATATTATTTTTTTAATATTATGCATGGTTGTCCT
Organism: Heliamphora pulchella; assembly: GCA_032270985.1. Taxonomy (NCBI): domain Eukaryota; kingdom Viridiplantae; phylum Streptophyta; class Magnoliopsida; order Ericales; family Sarraceniaceae; genus Heliamphora; species Heliamphora pulchella. Next base: position 30,754 of record JAULJZ010146016.1, on the reverse strand, counting down.
TTATTCTGTACAGTATTTAATCTGGTGTGTAGAGTACGACTTACACAGAGAAGACCAGATTTTAGGTTCTTGCAGAATATAAGTTTTTATTCATAGTTTAAATAGAATTGGGCAAACTATTGGTACGACTGTATACAGAGTTTTAGTAGGCATGTCTTGGTTATGGGGAACAAATAGTAGCGTCGTCTATTGTTTCGACTCTCTGTGCTAGTACACTTTGTGTGCATTGAAAAGGACCACGTTGGGGTAATTAATTTTATACCGACTATATAAAGTAATTTACATTCCAAGGTTGTTATGAGTGCGCATGCTCTTAGTTTTGAAATAATTATTATTCGCGTATATTTAATATTCGTTGTTTTGATTAATTAGAGGGTGCGATCTTTTATGGGTCAATAGTACCGGTGAGTTGAATAGTAGTTTTAATTATATGGTGAATATTAATTATTAACGGAATCTATGTCCTGATTGTTCGGGATTAAGGATATCCCCTTAAGGAAGTTTATACGTTTTGACCGGGTCAAACCCGGTAAGTGGATTTAATTATCCGACCGGCAAATAAGTTAAGAGGAAGGGCTTAAGAAAATTTAAGAAGCTGATTAAATTAAATTGTCAATAATTAAATTTAATTGGCGAGTATTAGGGATCTTAACGTCGAGAGACGAGTTAAGTATTTAATAGTAGGAGCTCAAATAATTGATTTTTAGAATATTGCTGGGAGTGCAATTATGATTATTTAGTGGTAAAAATTGTAATTTATGTTTTTATGAAATTACCTTAGGGGCAGGCGGGTTTTAATAATTACATTAGAAGTTCAAGTCATATTTACTCCGTAAGTGCTTGTTGTAGCCCTATATATACGCGGTTATGCTAAACATAAATCATAAGTCATCTTTCAAGATTAGGGTTTCTACGTATTCCCTATTGTGATTAGTGCGGGCGTTTTTTTTTTCTGGGAGGTTGGGAGGGGGAATGCTCCAGATATCCATCATTTTTAGAAAAATGTTTCTTTTCTATTTAAAATGGAAAATCAAAGATATTCGAACCCATTTTTGAAACAAAATGGAGTTGCCACTCAGTTTTTGAGAAAAATCAAGAAAAACAAAATAAGGCTGCGGGTCTTTTAAAAGCGTAACGAGAGAAAAAAAGGGTTCGGTAGCTAAAGTACAAGAATGGAAGGTGTTAGACACCCTTCTCGCCCAACCCTGGATTGGCCTCTACTTTGTCAATGTTGGGTCTTATTATAAACTTTTTCAAAGGTAACATATACAAAACGGGAGATTGAAGAGAGTTCAAACAAAAGCAAACAACAAAGAATAACCTATCTATGATTCATAGGGTCATGCGATTTGGTTATTGTTTCTAGATATGCCACACGCATAGTTTAAGCAAAGCAAAGCGAAAAGCATGTGAGTGAGAAATAAAATAAACAAATAAAGACCTAAAGGATATACAACAAAGTTTTAATTTCTAAATGCTATAAACAGGCTATACATAACGAAATAGAAAAGATTAAAACACTATTTTGAGCTACTAGATATACACAAAATACACGGCTGTGGCAACTAATATTGCGGTCGTGAAGAAATGAGGCACAAAACTGGTGGCTGTGCCAAACATAGAGTAATTGCAAAAAATAACCATGACCGTGACAAACAAAGGTCGTGGTTGTGATTTTTTAAAGGTCCAGAAAAAGGGGAATACAGAACAAGGCCCAAAGGAAGCTCAAATGTTCATGATAAGCAGGGTAGAGGTTATTACCTATTGATTCTAAGTCAAATCCACCACCCTTCATTCGATATACAAATAATAACTCAAAACATAATATATAGGATACTAAAAATGATAACAGAATACGGTAATCACATTTCTCATGTTACTGGCCTCAACAAACCTTACAACCGTAGAAAAGGTAGGTGACGACCGTGACAATTATAGAAATAAAGATTGCAGCTCTCGTAGCAAACGTGCAACCTGCACGGTGTGGCTTAGAAAACACACAACCATGATATTGAAAGCTTGCGGCCGTTGTATTTCAAATCCATAGAGTACATGGGAATGAAGTTGTAGAGAACAGAGACCATAGCCTATTTGGTCTAAGCTGGATCCTCTGTTCACTATCCACCAAGAAAATACACTAAGGTATAGAAAAGAAGCGATACTAAACAAAACAGGTAAAAAGAGGAAAAACCTTAAAATAAATTAACATCAGGGGGGTTTTGAAATAGTTTTCACATCTTAGCCTAAAAACAAAGGTCAAGGTCGTGACTATAGGAAGTCATGGTCGTACTATATATAGGCATAAAGATGGCGATTAGGCGTAAAAACCTCACGGCCTTTACAGTGGGTTTAACAAACCATACGGCCATTACATCAAAAGGTGGCGGCCGTTATGTTTCAGAACCTCAAAAAATTGTTGGTGTGCTCGTTGTGCTTGTAAGCGTCAAAATGAAATGAAAACAACAATAAATATATGAAATAGAAAACTATGAATACACTATTTATAATAAGAATTTAAAGAAACAATACTTGTATTGAAATAAATAGCATATAAGCAAATAAAAAAACAGAAGAAACCTTACCCACGACACCCTTGGGGGAAGAAAATGAGGGTTTGTAGAAGAAACCTTACCCAAATCGATATCAGCTCTACGAGGTCTTCTAAGTCAAGCAAGAATACGACCAAGGCTCGGGAAACATGAAATGGATGGGTAAGTATTGATTTTGGCAATGTTTGAACCTCTATGTTCTTTCTCTTGTTTCGGCTTGGAATCGCCACCTATTTATAAGTAAGGTGAGCAAAACAGACCCCTTTTGGGATGTTGCCACCTATCCAAAAAGGAGTAAAAGTGACGGTCGCTACCTTTTTGCTTTTGTACAGTACAGGCCGCTACCTTTATGGTGGTGAAAAGGATAGCCATTACTTTCAAAAGTCACGGCCAGAATAAAAAGGCAACGACCGTGACAAAGAAAGCCACAACTTGGTTTAGGGTTTTCAAAAAGGTTACGACCGTGAGAGTAAGGACACGGTATGTTCTATGATTTTCAACAATGTGACGGCTGTGAGGATAGTAATATCACAGCATAAGAATTTTTTGTGATTTTCTTCGGTTTTGATCCGTATTCGTGTGTTTTCTTGCTTGGGAGTACCTTTGAGCATGATTCTAATACTTTCATCATTGGCGCGCAATCAAGACGGATTCCTAAGATTTGGCTTGGTCAAATTAGGGTGTGTATAGTTGCCCCTCTTTGACAGAGCTTACAGCAACTCGTGGTGCATGTAAATGTCAAAGCTCTAGAGACAAACCGATTGAACAAGCCGCCAATCTTAGGCACAAACAAAACATACAGGAAAAGCGTGGCCGAACCTGAATTTCCATCGAGCTTCCTACATACCCCATTGTAAGAGATTAGACCGATCGTAATTCGTAGGGCAATGCATCAAATAGGCTAATCATGATGCATGGAAAATGCAAAACATGGTGCAAGAATAAGTTATGATGCAAAATAAAGGAACTTCAAAAGGTCGAGTCAGAACTAGAAGAAGTAATCAATTAATTCAATGCTTTAAGAAGTCCATTGGAAGTGCCTAGGAAGCAGGGCGTAGGGTGCCTAAAACACTAGAGCTTAACAAAAAGGTATGCCTAGTTTTCTAGGGCTTGAAAGAAAGGGATGCCTAGTCATCTGGGAATTTTAGAAAGAGGTTTGCCTAGTCATCTAGGGCTTGAAAGAGGTATACCTAGTCTTCTAGGGCTTTAAAGAAGTGGATGCCTAGTCATCTAGGGCTTTAAAGAAAGAGGTATGCCTAGTCTTCTAGGGCTTAAAAGAGGCATACCTAGTCGTCTAGGGCTAGAAAGAGGCATACCTAGTCTTCTAGGGATTTAAAGAAAGGGACCAAGGAGGCTAAGGTCAGTTTGGGGTTATATAGAGACCGACAAGTCAGTTTAAGGTCATGAGGTGGACCAAACACTTGAGGGGCAAGCTTATCAGTTTTAGGTCGTGACGAGGACTGTCAAAGAATGAAGAGGTAACTTTTTGGTTGCCTGAGGATTGAGAAGTCAGTTTAAGGTCATGAGGAGGATCGAAGGTACAACGGGGCATTCTTAATCATAAAAAAGGGTTAAGAGAGCTTTCAATTGCCCAAAACCCACACGGGGTGGCTCCAATGTCCAACCAAGGGGAAGATACAAACAAAAAAAGAGGCCGTCACTTTTATATGTCGCAACCTATAGTATTTTGCCCTAAGGAGATGGCAGCTTCAACATATAGTTTACGGCCTTGAGAAACCTTTGGTAAACTGACATGGCCGTGACAATAAACGTGGCGGCCTAGGTCAAGTTCATACGGCTGTTAGTTTTAAAAGAAGCGGATCTCATGACCGTCAGGTCGATAGCAGAATATGAACATGTGACAAGTTCAAACTTTCATTCACGCGAAGCTTCAAAACTCTTTCTTCTTCCCATTCCTCTCACAATCTTGACTCTCTCTTGCTCTCTCTCTCTCGCATCTCTCAATCACTCTTGACTCTCTCTCTCTCTCTATCTATCTCAGCTCTCTCTCTCACGAGCTCTCTCTATCTTGGCTCTCTCTCTCTCTCACGAGCTCTCTCTATCTATCTTGTGGATGTTTATTCTCTCCATACTCACCTTTGTTTTCTCCACGATGGTTGGGGGTTTTAGACTTGTGGATAGCAACAGCGTCGGCGAAGGTGGAGACAATGCGACTAGTGGTGGTGGTACCGGGGGTAGTGTGGCACCGATTATTGGCGACAATGGTTGTGATGGTGGTGCCTACGGGGATGAGGATCTCCTACTCAAGGGAGGAGGCGCACCGGACATGTCTGAACACTTTGACACCGGGACATACATCCCTCTTATTCATCAGTTACGGAAGCCGGCTATGAAGAGGTTCAACCTATTGGACGTGATAATGGAGTGCGATGTCCTTCTCTGACGTTGCAAGGATCACCTCTCGATGAGGAACCTTGAGGTAAGTATCGTTTTGAATTCTTCCATTGTTTCATTGGTTGAACGCTTTCTTTGATCATTTCGTTTGGCATTGGATTGCATTGATCTTCGACTTTAGATATTGAGTTTGAATTGAATCTATCTTGATCATTGAATTGGATGTTTGTGGAGTTTGGGATTTAAAATTGGTATCGGAGTTGGTTTGAATATTTGACTTAACTAGGTTTAGACCTTGATTTGGATTGGATGACCCTTTGCTCTTGGATGGGACGAGTCTTTAAATAATAGGACCTTTGAACTTGGATGAAAAGGGACTTTAAACTGAACAAACTTGGAATTTTGGTTAAAATGAAACTTAGATTTCTAGAAAAGAATTTTGAGATTGAATTTAGGATGGATTTAGACCTCAAGTTTAGGGTTGGAAGCGGGATCACGTCTTGAAAGCGAGGGTTGTTGGAAATCATGTTTAGGATTTGGATTGAACATGAATTGAGTGGATTTTGATTTGACAAGAACTTTGAAATTTGAATAAAATGAGTTCTGGATATGAATCCATTTTAAAAACTAATCTGTCAAGTTTGGGTTTAAAATGAGTTTTGGATGAATCTTAGAGTTTTTTTTTTTTGAATTTTGATTGATTTTTGGATAGACCTACGATCAAATATGAAATTTTGTTTAAAACATGTTTAGATTGGATGAATTAGGTTTGATTTTATATTTTGGGGATGAATTTGGGTAGGTGTTAGATTGAATTTGAATTTTGAAAACGTGAGTTTGGAACAGAGTTAGGGGCTGGTTTTGACAGGGAAACAAAACTAACGAGTTAGTATGTTAATTTGTGATTGGACTAGAGTTCTGGATTGGTTGGCTTTTGAAAATGGGGCCATGTGGGCTTGAGGCTAAGTTGGGTCAGAAGGAATTTTGATGATTTTTACCGCTTTAGGTTTTTTAGGGTTTACACATTGAAGTGCATTAGGGGTCAATTTGAAACTTTCTTCTGATCTTAACTTTGATCGGAATTGAATTATGTCAAATGAGTTTTAGATTGAACTTTGAAATGAAAACACGAATGAAACCGTGTTTTTGTTAAATTTGAACTTAGATCCTAGCAAATTGATTTTGATTAGGTTGAGTCATCGTTGGTTTCGAAACAACGTAGGTTTTTGAACAAACGAGCGAAAAATTATATACATTTTTTGCTTTGCTGTTGTTTTAATTATTGTTAGTTTCAGTCATCTTGCCACGTATTTGGTTTTGATCTCGTTGTCATTTCTGTTTGCCTTGTTTTCGTCATTTTGTTGATTCTGTTATTATTTTAAGTTTATTGTTTGGTTTTTTTTGTTTCATTTCAGAGGCGGCTTTGCATTCGAGGTTTCGGTGGATTCTCTGATGTCCTAGAGTGGTATACAACGCTCCCACCCAGCAATGATCGAGTTACCCTTACAGCTCTAACAGAGAGGTGGTGGGGCACCACCAACACCTTTCACCTTCCCACATTTGAGGTGACCCTCACTCCTCTAGACTTCTCTCTTATCATTGGGATTCAGGTAGGCGGCGACCCGATCCCATTCGACCTAGATATCTATCAAAGCCCTGATGCTCTCTTAGACCTTCTCAACCACATGCCCCTTCCATCGACAAGGGGAGCATACGATATACGTGGCTGAAGATAGCCTTCTGCCATTTTGCTTGATCTAAGGTCCACCACTTCGAGTGGGTGGCACGTGCATTCCCCCTCTATTTGTTCTGGATATCCTTATTCCCTAACTTGGAGAATAGGGTGCACCTCCACTACCTTGCTGCCATGGTGGTGGTGAACTGGATCGGCTGCTATGACTGGGGAGGAGCTGCACTGGCCACCCTGTACGGATGCATGAGCACAGCTACTTGAACTTCTAATCTGAGCGTTGGGGGGTACTGGTGCATCTTGGAGGTATGTCTATTTTCTTTGCTTTTAGTACTTTCCTTTCTCATTTCCATGTCTGCATATCTGATTCAACTATACTGATGCTTCTTTTGACTTTTTACAGCTTTGGGCTTATGAGTTCCTAGGCATGCGCTAACCGGTGAACTCATATGTCTACCCGCTTGTGATCCCTCGAGCACTTCAATGGGCGAAATGCCATTGAAATATGAAGCCTGGTAAGAAAGACCTAGACGATGACCACCTTTTTCTTGATAGCCTCACTCCCGAATGGGTAAGTTACTCATGCTTTTAGTTCAGTCACACTTCTCATATTCTATGCATACACTGCTTGTTGACATGCTTCCTTTGACTTTCAAGTCTGTTGGGACATCTGGATGAGCATAGAGGAGCGAGATGGTACTGATTTAATGTAGAGTTGTGAGGTCACTAGGACTTGTGTCTTGTTTGAGGGGCCATTCTACAGAGAGTGGTACCTCGATGAGCGCGTCATTTGGCAGTCCTTTGGGTATGATCATTTTCGTATCCTGAGGACACCTCCGGTGGGGATGCGTTAGATCGACACACTCTGCACAGCCGAGATCATCCAAGCCATGGTGGGACTTAACACTTCTATGTTGATCGAGGGCGACGATTGTCACTACACGGTCTTTGCCCGAGAGAGGCTCATGTTGCCATAGGAGCTCGTGCTGCTGTGCGGGGACCTATTCCTGTTGCCCTAGGCCCTGTACATCCCGAGCTTTCCTAAACGGTGGACACATTTCTGACTGGGGTTTTCATCCGATCTGAATCCCTAAGCCAATAGGCACAGAGATTCTCCTTCCCCCTGGCGCTGAGTAGATACGACAGCCCTCATTATACTCTTAGCACTATATCTGACTGTGTTGATCTAACTATATTGATTCTGATTTCTAACTAATCCTGATACCTGATTACACTGACTTATTTCTTCTCTTGATAGATGCCCTGGGAGTGGTGCAACCAATCCCTCCGCTTGATCACCGGGTTGAGGGTGTTGGTCTGCTGTTGGGATGCTGCCCTCCGAGCTCATGGCTTGGTGCCCCCTACTCCCCGGGGTGGCCCCATTGCAATATTTTTTGCCTTTCATTCTTGCGCTCTTTCCTTTTTGTTAATATTCATCTGCCTTAGCTGATGTACCCCTTTTCTTCTTTCAACATGGTCGTGGTGGAGGGTCAAGGACTCGCAGTGGTCACATAGCACCTGCCACCCCAACTGCACCTTCTGAACGGACTTCTACTTCTACTGCTGCTTCTTCATCTCAGGTTCAGACTCCTAATGTTACACAGACGATCGACTGCTCAGATGAGGTAGAAGAGAATGAGTTGACATCTAGAGAGTCGTCCCAGGGAGGTTACGTGATTTGAGGGAAGAGAACCCAGTGGGAGTGACCATCCTGACCAGCTGCTGATTTGCTTCATTCTTCTTTTTTTACTATTTTTGGAGGCTTGCGTGCATGTTCCCTTTTAGGCCTGCGTGCCCTCTTATCATATTCTGATACTTTACTCTTGGTTTACTATACTAATACACTGTCTCTGATTCACCATTGCATAGATACATACTGATACAATGATACACTTGCTTTGATACACTGCACAGATACTATGACGAGGCCTGCGTGCCATTGATATTCTACATAGATATACTAGTGAGGCCTATGTGCCTTTGATTTGTCTATCGGTCTGCGTGCTACATCACACACATTCATACATTACTCTACTTTTGATGGGTTGGGCCTTCGTTCCTTGTGGTTTACACTTATGAATTATCATGGATGCTTAGACTCTTTTACGACATGCAAATTACTCTTGAATGCTTAGACTTTGATTATGCATGATGTATGACTTGTACGTTGTGATCTTGCCTTATGAATTGCTTTTCTTGTTGCGAGTTGCTAACAGGTGCACAATTTCAGCTTGAGGCCAATTAGCAAAATGGGGACAGGCTGCTAAAATTTCTGCATAAAAAAGATGGCGGCGATGATAACGCATATGGAGGTCGTGGGTTTTAGATATGGCAACTTGAACTTATGTGAACAATAGTTCACGGCCTGGATTTTGATTGTTACGTTCATGAGGTTTGGGAGAAATAATGTAATGGCCGTGAAGAAAAGATATGGCGGCCGCGATAAACAAGATAACGGCCGCGAGTAACCTTTTTAGCACAAAATTTTAGGTAAATTCTAGGTTTCCCTCCTTTTTTAACTCTATAAAAAGAGTGACACTGCTCTAGACCCTACTGTTCTGTATACTTGGCATTTTCCTTACATTCTTCATAGCCCACTCCTATAACAACTCCTTGTTGGCTTGGATGGGTGACTTCTCTCCGGTCGAGTGAGGGAACTTCCTCAACTTTGGTCTAGATGCGCTATTCTCCTTGCGAAGCATGAGGGTTGATTGGCATCTACTTCGAGGAGATGCCCAACTGTGGGATCGCAAAGTGCACGTCTTTTGCTTCAGCATTGAGGAGTTATATCCGACCGTAGAGGATTTCTATACTATCCTTGAGATCTCGGGTCACGATGAAGTGATAGTCCCTGCTCCTTTCTCGAGTGCTAGAGACTGGTTGATGCAGCTTTGTAGTTTTTCTCGTCGTGTGGCTGCTTTGATTACTCATGGTGGATCCCTTGATGTGGCTCGCATTATAGACCGCTTTGGGCCACAGGGGTCCCTTGGCGACTTCCCTTTTTAGTTTTAGCGTAGGTATGCTTTGTGCATTTGTCTTTTGGCTCGCTTTCTTCTGGGACCTTCAGATGGGCAGGCTAGCTCTTTCTTGGTGGATGTAGCCTATCAGATTTATGAGGGTCGGGACCCTATCCCGTTGATTCTAGCTGAGACGCTTCTAGGGCTTCATTGAGTCCATGCTGGGTGAGCTCCTTATTTTGCTGGTAGTGCACTCTTGCTGCAGGTATTCACTCATCTCTCATCTTTCTGTATTCACTTGGATTTTTTCACTCAGCTCTCATTTTTCTTTATTTCTCTCAGGTTTGGTTGATGGAGAAGGTGAATAGCTAGAGAAACCTGTATATGATACTTCCAGCATTAAGTCGTTTATTTGTCATTAGGTTTACAGACATTGCTCCACTGAAGCTGATTGGAAGGATTATTTGAGTTCTTTAACCGGGGAGGACATCTCTTGGCTATGCCCCTGGCTGTAGATATCTTCTATGACTATTTCCATTTTCAATCAATTGAGAGTCTTATTGGTTGGCTTGAAGCTGGCCACCTTCTATCATCCTTGTTGCATTCTTTGCTAGTTTGGGCTTACCTAGATTTGTCTCGAGACTTCAATGAACCATCTGTACAGTCATCCTCACTAAGCCCCTTTCTTGGGTCAGTATCAGCGGGCAGGAAAGACATCTGGGTAATCACACACCACAGGAGGTAGCTCCCCTCGAACCTCACCCAGATCATCTAACCTGAGAGCAAAAAAGAGAAAACCCAAGTTCCCTCAAACCCGAGAAGCACCAGCAAGAGACACCAAGCCCTAATCCCGATCACCCACGAAATAGAAGCAGTCACCCTCCGTCGCTCACAGTCTATAAAGGCACCGTAGGTAGTCAGCAAGTCCATCCCTAGGATGACATCAAACGTGGTCATGACTACAATGATAAAATCGAACTCTAAACACCGATCGGCGACTCCTAACTCACAGGCTCTGCAAACTCTACTCAACACCACATTCCCACTGGCTGGGATTTCAACGATCAATGCACTACCCAACGGGTCTATCCATAACCCCAATGCAGATGCAAAAGCAAAAGAGATAAAAGAATGTGATGCTCCCGTGTCGATGAGAACACTGGCCCATGATCTAAAGACTAGAAGAGCACCTCTGATCATGGTAGGAGTAGCTGCAGCATCAGATGGGACTGGTGCTTTTGAAGCACCGTGATCAGCAAGAACATAAGCCCTGGTTTGCGATGGTCTGGTCGTCGGCTGCCTCACTGACCGAGCTGAAGTACCTCCCTCCGTAAACCAAGATGTCTGGGCCCTAGGTTGCTGAGGAGTCTGTCGTCTCTGCGTAGATGGAGTAGTTGGCACTCCCGTCGCACCATGGACACTCCCTTCCAGAGGATAGAATCTGCGAATATGCCCGGACTAACCACATCCAAAGTATACTAGTTGATCTCTCGCCTGTGACTAGGTAGACGCTGAACTCTGTACCTGGCCCTTCTGTGGGCACTCAATTGAACGATGCCCCAATTGTCCGCATCAATAACAAATCAGCTCTTGCTGCCCTGGCCTTCTTGTCGGGGCCACTAAAGGTGCAGGTGTGGATGACTTCTGCTGATCCAAGCCAACAAACTGAGAACTAGGTCCAGACGACCTCTGGCACTTTTTCCCGTGCCTATAGAACTCTGCATCTCCACTGCCCTGCTGACTCCCATTCTCTCCAACTCTGCGGCTCTCTGCCAGCGAATTCTCCACTCGGATGGCTACTTCCACCAGCGCGATGTAGACATCTAGACCCAGAGCTGCAATCCTGTCTTTGATGGCAGGTCAAAGGCCCCTCTCAAACCTCCTAGTGCGCAACTCCTCTATAGATACCATCTCAGCTGCGAACCGCGACAGATTCGCAAACTTAGCCTCATACTGGACCACAGAAAGGTTCCCCTGAACAAGAGAGAGGAACTCCTCTCGGTAAGTATCCCTCGAAGATCTCAAAAAATACATTTCCAAGAAAACTCTCATGAAAGTGGCCCACGTATCATCTACCGTGGTCTTGGCGAACATCCACCACTCCCTGGCATCTTCCCGTAATTGAAATGTCACCAACTTCACCTGCAAAGCTTCCTCCTCGATTTCCAGAGTATCAAAGATAGCTGTGGTCACTTCCAACCACTTAGTAGTAACTTTGGGGTCCGGCTCCCCCGAAAAAGTTGGAGGATACAACCACCGGAACTCCCTCATGGCCACAGAAGCCCTTGCCTCAGGAACCCTTACTCCAGTCCTGGTAGCCTCAGCCATAACTCTCATAGTGGCAAGCATCTCCTGGACAACATTAGTACTGCCAATATCAGCACCACCCACATGTTCCTGTGGGGCAGGTATATTTCCTTCTTCTGGAACCTGAGCATAAGCACGACCTCGGCCACGACCCCGTCCCTGCACTCCCCGTGTGGACATAATTCTATAGAAGCAATGTAACAAAATAAGCTTTCCTACAGCATGTCACTACGTAACATAAACACATAATGCACATAAGCATGCTATCACGTAGCCACTTAAGGTTATGTAAACACGTCTCACATATCGAGGAGAACCAACAAGACAGACTCGTTCATTTGGATAACCTATTCAGATTCTTTGCTAGAAAACACGTTGGCCAAACGCGTTTCTAACTTGGCTTCCAAATCTGTTCTTCCAAATGCCCTAAGGCAAGACTCATCAATCCTAATATTCAACCTCCATACCCACATATTCACAAACAATTATGCTCGAAAGTCTAACAGCATGTTATAAAAATGTTTATACACAAGCAAGTAAGCATAGAAAATCAGCCTCATAAGGTGATAAACCTTCTTCCCATGACTAATAGGTATTCGAACCCAGAGCTCTGATACCAAGTTGTCACGCCTCAAAACCCAAGGTCATGTGAAAATCCACCAAACACTAGTTTTATAAAAAAATAAGTTTTCAACCATTCAAATCTGCCTGTTCAAATCAAATGAAAACCCCATATGCATCTCTTATAAACAGTAAACATCCTATATAACATGCATAAGTATATTGCCCTGTGACACACAAAACGTGCCTTCAAGCAGGCATACAAAAAGGAAAACTACTAAATCTTTCCGCCACCACGGCACCACTCGATCAATTCCTCATGATCTGCTACCTTCAGACCTGAAAAAGGTTTTAACACAAAATTCCACACTGTGAGCCGAATCCCAATAGAAAACATACTATAAAGCTGTAAAACAGGATATGCAATCATATGGTGGGAGCCAACTCAACCACAAACAATATCAAAAAGGTTTTACATCATAAAACCCTAAGTTTCCCATAATCCTCCAAGACAATTTTCCCTCCACAACCAAGCATTTAAGAAATTCCAAAACAACGTTTTACAGTTGAAGGAAAACAGTAACCAAAACATTAATTTCCCACTCAGATCACATACCGAGGAAAAGAGAATGAATCCTATGTACCGACTCCGTCATAAAGGGACAGAGGAAACAACTATAAACTCCTGCCCCTTACCCAATCCCTATACATCATAGGACCGGTTAGGTAATGGCAAGTTCTATACGGAGCTCCATAACATAAAAGCTGGCTTTACGGACTAAAATCGAAGGATAAATGCCCCTACCACCTTCTTTACGAGAACTACCCCGAAGGACAAAGGTACCTACTCTGCGCACGTTTTCGGACTTACACCGAGGGCAACTCGTGCCACATACCCGCTATCCAGGTACATCTACAGAATCATTTCACAAAATCAAAACGTTTTCAAAAATACATGAAACATGTATATAGATACATCCATCAATATGGAGATCAAAGAAAAACATATAGATCCATCCATTTACATGGAGATCAATAGGTATGTAAAAACACAAACACTTTTATCAAACGTTTTCAAGGTTGAGCCTCAACCCCAAGGGCCAGCTCCAAACCTCTAACAAACACGTTTTTCCTCAAAGTTTTCGTAAAAATTCCTTTTTCAAACCATTCTTTTGAAAACCAATCCCCGAAACGCGAGATTTCATGAATCCATCGCTTTAAAACCTTTCGAGGAAGGCGAGGAAAGCCAAAACCCAACCACCGAACCCCCAAAACAACATCAACAGCCCACACAGGATCCCATTCGACTGGCCCAAGCCCCTAGTCGACTGAAAAACTCTCTGGAAAAAGAGAACCAAAATAGAAAGAATTTCAGTCGACTGGCCTCCCTAGTCCAGTTGACTGAACTCACCAAATGATTATCCAACTGACTGAACTCATAGATTTAGTCGACTGATCCTGCCCAAAAAATGTTTTTGAGCTACGATTTTGCTCCTAAACCTCAAATCAAACCTCCAAACACCCATCAAATACCCTCGGACATCAACACACCCAAGCCTCACTCCCAAACCTTAAAAGGAAACCCTCAAAACACACTTCCATCCACTGAAAACACCAAAAATTGGTTTAAACCCAAAATCGAATTTAAAACATAAATCACCTTTTCATGCGTTTTTAAACGGTGAAATAACATATAATTACATATATCACCCTAAAACAGTTATACAGTCTAGAATCCTACCTCGGTGAGTCAAAAATACATTGTCTCGAACCACGTGTAAAATCGAGTTTCATCAGAATAAAATTTTGTCCAGATAGATGCATAGAGCACGATGCCTATAACAGGGATCGGTTGTTGAACCATAAAAAACCAAGCCCCGAGCCCCCAAGAAGTTAGAGAGAAGGCAGAGAGAATATGGAGGAAACTTAGTGAAGAAGTTTTGAAAATATCTTTTGAAAATATATAATTCCATATATTTATAGGCCTCCAAAATATCTTTTTTTTTATTTTTAAAATTCGCACATAACTCCCCGCAGCCCCCGAGACCAACCCTGCATGCTTATTTAAATCAAAACATGCATCAAAACGCACATAAGCATATTAAGGCGAAAATGCCAAAATGTGTACAAAACACCGAACATGCATATATATCAAAAAAAATGAAACGGTACGGGGAGTCACAGATGAGGAGACCAGCCATAGGCTCCCAGGGATGAAGATCTTCTATAGTCATAAACTATCTGATTCCGATGAGGAGGAAGTTACCGAAGAGGAAACGGATAAGAAGATTCAGGGGAAAAAAGATTGAGCAGACGAGTTGGATGGCATCAACATGGAAACTTGTTTAATATCCAGGTGAACATAACTGACCAAGCTGCTTGATGATGGGCTATGGCGCACTAGCTGATTATACCGTGCTCATCGTGGATGTGGCGTCAAAAGATGTTAAAAACTTATCTTTGAAGTGTTGTAATTTTTGCATGATACATGTCTTGAGTCCGAGTCTAAGTTGTGTGAGTTTTTGTTTGGCTCTGACCAGCTGCATGTCGAGTCTGAGAGCGCATCTGTCTGTGCATCCTCTTCCCACTTTGCTTTTGAATTTGTAATTTTATCTCTTTTTAACATCAATGAAATGAACGAGATTTCAGGTTACTCTGCTTTATTTGATTTATTTCATACGCTTTCTAATGATTTTAAATTCGATGGGGATGTCTCCAAAGAAATAAAAGCTTTAACAAAAAGAGAAGAAGAAATGCACACCCAACCTATAACTAAAGAAACTTTGTCAATTAATCTGGATAATGAGACTAACCCACCAATTGTCCAAATTGGTTCTTCTTTATTTTTAGTTGAATGTGAATAATTAATAACTTTATTAAAAGAATTCAAAGACATTTTTGCATGGTCATACGAGGATATCCCCAGTATTAATCCCAAAATCGTCAAATACCATATCCCTTTACATCTCGATGCTAAACCGATCAAAAAGAAATTGAGAATGATACGGTCAGAATAGGCTCTGAAAATCAAGGAAGAAGTCACAAAATAGATCAACGCTGGATTCCTTATGGTAACTGAGTATCCGAAGTGTGTGACTGACATTGTGTTAGTTTTGAAGAAAGATGGACGCATCAGAGTCTGTGTGGATTTTCAAGATCTCAACAATGCCATCCCGAAGGAAGACTTCTCGTGTTATTCATGGACGGCTTCTCTAGGTACAATTAGATCTTAATAGACCCTGGAGACAGAGAGAAGACAACATTCACTACATCTTGGGGCACCTACTGTTACCGTGTAATTTCATTCTGTTTAAAGAATGTAGGAGCAACCTATCAAAAGGCTGCCACTACCTTATTACATGATATAATATACAAGGAAGTCGAGATGTTTGTGGACGATATGATTGTTAAGTTCAAAGATCGGGATGGCTGTATCATAGCGCTGCGAAAATTCTTCGAAAGGATTAGGAAGTATAAGATGCGGCTCAACCCGTTGAAGAATGGCAAGGGAATCGGATGGAAGACTTGTCACGCCCTAAACTCCTGGGACCCTTGAACCAACCCCTAATCGTCCTGCATAAAAAGTCATCAACTAAAACATTCATTTCACTATAGGTTTGAGTTCAAAACTTATTTTGAAATATTGATTTTCTTCAATTAACCATAATAAAAATATTATTCTCATGACATACATACATACATATCAAATTCCAAACAAATGCTTCGAGTTTCAAGAGTTCATTTACAAAAATAATATCATTACATTCATCCGAGTTATCCAAAGTACAGAAATTAAATCAACTACATTAAATCTCTTTCATAAGCTTTCCAAGCTTCCACCATCATCTAGCTAACCTTCACTATCTTCAAACCTGAAAGAAGGTAGATGCAACATACATGAGCCGAAACCTGTAGGATAAAGACTACCTCAAATGCTAAGCATGATTTGTGACGTGTGATGGATGTAACCGAAATAAAATGCAAGTTTCATCAATTCGTTATTCGTTTACACGCATACACCTAAGCGCACCAATTTATCCCATTCATTTATTCATTTGTTACAACATCAACTCTTTAATTCACTATTCTCATTCATTGAGCCTTTTTCAAAACATTCTGTTCCTTACCATTATTCATATTACTTTCTCATTACCCGATTTCTCACAAAATTGTAATATAACTAATGAACCGGCGTCAGATGCAACTTATAGAAACATCGTCCCATTTGACCCTAATATGCTACGCAAAACCATTATGGAATGAGTCGCTCTATAACTCATGATGACACAACCACCATATTTCGGGGGTTAACCCGTGGGCATGTGGTCCCCATCTTGCGCAAGTTTCTAGTCTTTCACCACAAAGTTGTACAAGCTTAACTAAATTCACATCAATCCATACTCGGTTCATTATTCGTTAATACTATCATTTTCACAATTCAGGAGTCCAACTTCATGGCCGGTTCCTCTCCTAATCATTTTCACATATTATCTGATCAATTCCAATTTCAAGTTTCTCATTTTATTTCCAAATCACATTTTGTTTTAGTATTCAATCTCTCTTTTTCAAGTCACATGCATCATAAACTTTAATACACAATGTCACATAATTCACACTTCATTCATCAATTCATACAATACCAACAACACAAGATTAATACAATTTAGATCATGTCATTTGAAGAAAGTGGAATACACCCATCATATTTATATATACAAGTTTGAAACCCATGCTTCCCTTCTAAATGTTTAGAATTTTAAATGATGACCATGTCACATCACAATCCACAAATACCCATTCTTGTACTTTCAAAACCATCATATTATGTAGAAAACCCACTTTCATCGTAAAATCTAATCAACTGGTCCAACATATGCATCCCAACCCAAATGTATTTATATAGCTGTATTTATAGCCCGAAGGAAAAGAAATTTTATAAAAAATCCAATAATGATGAAAATAACCTTTTCAAAGACATTCGGCCAAAAACGGGTGAAAAACAATTAAGAAAATTGACATACCCTCACTATTTTAGTTATACTTTTTTTCTACAAAAAGAAATTTATTGTGAGAGTGGTTTCATTAGAAAGAAGACCTTTGGGGCTTCAGTTTGAGTACAAAAATGACCTAATTCGAAGTCCGAATGAGGGAGATATGTTCAATTGAAGTTGGCCCAGTGCAACCAGTGCGCACGAGCGGACAGAGGGGTGCTCAAGCGCCCAAACTCTCTGCCATGCATTTGCTCGAGCGGACAAAGCTCCGCCCGAGCGCGCCGCAGCCCAAGAAATCCCCAAAACTTCCCATGTTTTGAGTTTTTAACCCTCAATACACATAAACCATAACAATAATGCTTCCAATCCTGCTTTCCATCCCAAAACATTAAATTTCATGGTTCACCATTTCTCAAAAACTCCAATTTTCCATAAAGCCCAACTCAACCCACGCACAACCCTATCAATTCTTCAAATCATGCATGAAATCAACTAGATTTTACTCACACAATCAAAATATCAACCTAAATCAACACAAAACAAAAGAGATAGTGTAGATCCTACCTCAAATTGCACAAAACTTCAAGATTCTTCCAAATCCTCCCTCCTAGGGTTTTGATTGTGAGAGTTCTTGGCTCCTTGATGCTCAATATCCCACTTCCTTGCTCCAAAGCTTGATCTCCATCTTTGAACACTTGCAATCTAGCTTCAATCTTCCATTTGAATTGTAGAAGGCTAGGGTTTAAAGGTTGGGTGGAGTTCTCTCATGAGGAGAGAGAGAAAGAAGAGAAGAGAAAGGGTGTTTCTTTGTGGGTCTCACGTGGTCTAACGGGCTTAGATTATGTATATATATATAAACCCCCAAATGTCTGCAACATTTGAGAAGAATCTAAACATTTCCCAATGGTCAGCTCGAGCGGACAGACTACTGCTCGAACGGTGACCCCTGAAGCTGAATTTTGTGAATTTTTTCAAAAACTCAACTCAAACTTCCAACTTAGCTCTCACTTTATTATTTTGAGTTTTCCATTAACACAGCCATATCCATATCATTCATTACCATGTATCTCAATTTCATTCCACATATCATAATTCAATTATTACCGAACAATTAATCATACACTTAACTGGAAAATGGAAAAAATAAAATAAACACGTACCGGGTTATCACAAGACTTCCCTTATTCGATGACAGAAGACTTTAGGCTCTATTTCATATACAAGGATACCAAATAAAGATAGCTAGAGCGTTCAACAAGAAGGTCAAGGCCCGGGACCTGAGAAATGGTGACTTGGTGTATACACCCAAATCTGACCAAGCCGAATCTTAGGCACCCATCTCAAATGCGCTTTAATGACGAAAGTACGAGAATCATGCTCAAAGATACCCCCAAGCAAGCAAACTCACAAATATAGCTCAAAATCTAAAAATCTTAAAAAACCTTTAGGTCGTGACATTCCCTATCCACACGGCCGCCACCATTTTGAAAACCCTAGAATAAGCCGTGTCCTTAATCTCCAGGCTGTGACCTTTTTGAAAACCCTAAATGAAGCTGTGACTTTCTTTGTCACGGCCGTTGCTTTTTTATCCAGGCCAAGACTTTTGAAAGTCATGGCTATCCTTTTCACCACCATAAAGGTAGCGACCGTCACTATTACCCCCTTTTGGACGTGGTAGCATTCCCGAGGGTGTGTGGTCTCCCACCTTGCCTATAAATAGGCGACATTTTGCATCGAAATAAAAAAGAGAAAATATACCTAGAGGCCAAAACTCTGTCAAAATATGCCCCCATTCGATATTCTCCCACCCATCCTATACTTCCCGAGCTTCGTTTGTGTTCTTGCTTGGCTCGGAGGAGTTCTTGGAGCACGTATATTGGATTAGAGGTATCGAATTCTCACCACCAAGGGATCATTTGAGGTGAATATTCACACGAGGTAACCTTAGGATTCCAAAACTCCTCTTAAACCCTCATTTTCTTGCCTCGAGGGCGTCGTGCATAAGGTTTCCATTGTTTTGGGGCTTCTTGATCATTCATTTCAATGCAAATAGTAATTTCTTTCATGTTTTCATCATTAACAGTATCTTCATAGCCTTCTGTTTCGTATATTTACATTTGTTTATATCTTGTTTTGATGCTCGTAAGTACACTGGACACATCACAAACTTACTGAGGATCTAGAACATAACGGCTGTAACTTTCCTATGTCACGGCCGTATGTTCTCTTAAACCCACAATGACGGCCATTATATTTGGATATAGGTCTTTTTGTATAGACGGTTGTAACATTTGGTTGTTATAGCCGTGACATCGTTTTAGAGTTAGAAGTGCTAAAACTCTTTCCAAACCTCTCTATTATATGTTGATTTCAAGTTTCTACATCCTTTTGCTGTTCTATTTAATATTTCCTCTTTCTTTACCTCTATCTATCTTTATGTTGGGTAATGGATGGTAGATCTAGTCTAGATCTAATGGGCTATGGTTTCCATCCTATGTACTTCCATATCTACATATTCTGAGGTTATATTAATATTACAGCTGCCGTCTTTTCCTTCATGTTTCTCACGGCTGCAAACTCCCTTTGTTACGACCATGCAATTTCTAAGAGATTAGTAGCATGTAAATGTGTTTTAAGTTCTCTGGTATTCATTTTTGATATCCTGTATATTTTGCTTAGAGTTATTGCATGCTTAAAGGATGAAGGATGGTAGATCAAGCAAAAAATCAATGGGTTATGGTCTATGTCCTACATATCCTATCCATTTAAGCCTGTTTCAAGCCTTGTGCAATGCATATGCCCTTTTTATACCTCCTAAAACTATAGCTGCCACATTTATTTGTTACGGTCGTGAGATATTTTTATTATGTTCCTCACCGTAACCTTATTTAAGCCACGGTCACCTGCTTTGTGACTATATTTGTCACGGCCACAACAATTTTTGCTATGGCCGTGAGTTTCTATGTATGTCTAGTAGCTTAAAATAGTGCTTAAATCTTCTCTGTTTATTTTGTATAGCCTATTTACAGCATGATAGGGCCAAAACGTTAATGCATGACCCTTAGAATCTTACTTGTTCGTTTACCGCTTATTTGCATGTTTTTCGCTTTTACTTTGCTCAAACAATATGTGTAGTATATCTATAAATAATAACTAAGTTGCATGACCCTAGGATCATAGTTAGATTTTTGTTTCATTGTTTGCTTTTGTTTGAACTCTGTTTAACTTTCAATTTTGTATATGTTACCTTTAAAAAGTTTACAAGAAGAACCAACATTGACAAAGTAAAGACCAATCTTATAGTTGGGCAAAAAGGATGCCTAGCACCTTCCCTTTTCATACCCTAGCCCCCAAACCCTCTTTTATCTGGTTAAGTTTTTCAAAAGACCCATAGCCTTCTTTTAATTTTTTTTTTTCAAAAACCAAGTGGTGACTCCATTTTAAAAAAAAGATGCTCAGATATCTTGGACACTTTTGTTTTAAAAAGAAAAGAATATTTTTTTCTAAAAACAATAAATATTCAATGCATCCCCCACGTGCTGCCATCAAAGCATTTGCAGCTTTATCTGGTGACTCCGCTGGAGACTGGTTTCCCAAATAAATTCACAAGAGCGCTAAACTTGAAATGTCAATGGTTCTTGTTATAAAATTTTCATCAGTATTCGCATTTGCATTTGTATATTTGTGTGCTTGGTTCTCAAACTCTTGTTCTGCCTACCAAATGCCTTGGTCAGTTTACTATCTCAGGGCTATGTCGGGGAAGCCAGCAAGCTTTCTGGCCGCATGCTTTCATAGATGTAACAAAAAGAGTTATTGCGTACTATTTGACCACGCCTTACACCATTCCTTGCATTGTGAGGTATATTCTTTCCTCTATTAAGAAGGTACACTGAGTGAAGACCTACCAGCCTTTTCATGTGTATAAAGATTCTTAGAACCCCTCTTTTAGGATCAATAAATCTTTTAGGGTTATGCTATTTTCTTTTTTATGAATGCTTTTGTTTTTATAGTTAGCACCCTGCTTAGGGTTAGATTTTGTCCTCATGATTCGTCGTTTAGGGTGATTTGTTTCGAGTTTAGGCCTGGCTAACGAGTCTTCCAATTTACATGAGCACTTTTAGTTCAGAGACTCAGGATAAAAGTACCGAGAAAAGAAGAACCTATACGCACTTGGGCCCGATCTCTGAGAAAAAGACTTAGATGTACCAGCCAGTTGAGATTACCGATGGCAGACCCAAAACTGACCCTGGGTAATATGATGAGGTTAATTATGGAATTGCAATGGATAGTCGAAGGAGTCAGTACTGCTGTAACGAATTAGGTTAGGATCCAGACTCAGTGTCAGGCTCAACTCCAAGCTTTGTAGACCCGGGTTGCAGACCCTAATGTGATTGTTCTGAATAAACCTAAAAATGGTATAGTAGACAACATTTGGGTTGATAATATGGGACCCGAGGGAGCCCAACCAGTAGTTATATAGCCCATCTGGCTGGGAATCCCAGAAATCTTGGCCACTAAGGAGTCGATCCTGTTTGATAAGGTCAACAAACTAGAGAAGATTTTGAGAAGAACTCGAGGAGTTGAGGACTACATGCTAAACGTCGAGGGTCTCTATCCATTCCCCGATGCTAAGTTGATCGAGAAATTCAAAATACCCGATATGGAGACATTTGATGGGACCGAGGACCCGAGGATCTTTTTGAGAATGTATGTGGGAACTTTATCATCGATGGGTATCAGTGATCAGTTGAAAGCCCGAATTTTCCAGCAATCTTTGTCAGGAGCCACTCAGAAATGGTTTCTGTCATTAGATGATGCAAAGACATGGACATTGGAGGACATTACCACCGTATTTGTCAATAAGTATAACTACAACATCTAGCTCGATGTCACCATCTAGGAACTCAAGACAACCCAATAGGAGGCTAAAAAATCTTTTGTTGAGTTCTTGACCGGATAGAGGGCTAAGGCATCCAAAATGACCAGTTGACCTACTGAGAAGGAGCAAGTAAAAATGGTGGTGAAGAACTTGCAGCCGTAGTTCCAAAAGTATCTGATCACGCAGCCGTTGATGACATTTGAGCATGTTTTTTACATTAGGGTACAAATAGAGGACGCTCTGCTGTCTGAGGATATTGAAAAGGGTAAACTGAGTCAAAAAAATAGCTCGAAAGTCATTTGCTAATAATTAGAGTAATGCCGCCAATACTGTAAGCCAAAGTTATGAAGTGAACTTGTTGAATCCTAACTCGAATCAGGCAAGCCCATCTACTCAGCCGACAGTCTAAAATCTACCTTGAAATCAGAAGAGAACCTTTATATAACTCACCATACCTTTGATATGTATCCTGAGCCATCTAATTGAGAGGGGTCTCCTAAAACCTTTGGAGCCGACCCCGCCTCTAAATCCTTTGCCACCCCAGTACAATCCTACCCAGTACTGTGCCTTTCACCAAGGGCACGAATATCTAACTAACAATTGCATGCGGCTTTGACATGAGATCCAAGATTTGATTGAGAACAAAGTGATCCATCCGCTCACCGCTGTACAGAAATTGAACATTACTACCAACCCTCTTCCGAATCATGCCAATCAGCAGAATGTGAACGCTATCGAGGGAGGATAAGAGAGTTATGATCCCACCAAGTTCATAGTTTTTGTAAAAGAACCGAAATCGATTGTAGATTTTCCATCTTGGCAGGAGGTGTTGTGGATTGATGACCTTATTAATTGATGACCTTAAAGCGCCCATTTAACCCATCGGTCCTCTTCGTGAACTTAAACTGACTCGTCGGTTCTCACATGACCTTAAAATGCCGCTTTGAACCTTCGGTCCTCCTCATGACCTTAAACTCACTCATCGGTCCTCGCACGACCTAAAAGTTACCCCTTTACCTCGTCGGTCCTTAACACGATTTAAAACTGTCCATAGCACCTTCGGTCCTCCTCATGAACTTAAACTAACTTGTCGGTCCCCAACATGACCTTAAGCTCACCCCACCAAGTATTCGACTCTCCTCATGACCCTAAACTGACTTGTCGATCTCTGCATGACCTTAAATTGCCCTTAGCCCCATCGGTCCTTTCACGACCTAAAACGGATTGATGTTTTCTCGGTCTGTGTTATAACCTTAAAATTTTCTTACATTGTATGTGTTTGCATTACATTGAACCTGTCATGCGTCATGATTAGCCTATTTACACCATATGCATTGCCCCCACAAATTACGATCGATTTGATCCTTTATAATTGGGGTACGTAGGATGCTCGATGGAAATTCGAGTTCGACCATGCTTTTCTACATGTTTTGTTTGTGCCTATGATTGGCAGCTTGTTAGATCAGTTCATCTCTGGAGTTTTGACATTTACTTGGACCACGAGTTGCTGCAAGCTTAAAGAGAGGCAACTATAGAAACCCCAATCGGACCAAGCTGAATCCTAGGCACTCATCTCAATTGCTCCTTAATGACGAAAGTATGAAAATCATGCTCAAGGATACCCCCAACCAAGCAAAATCACGAATATGGCTCAAAATCCAAAAACATTAAAAAACCTTCAGGCCCAAACATTCCCTATCCACATGGCCGCCACCTTTTTAAAAACCCTAGAACAGGCCGTGTCCTTACTATTTAGGTCATAACCTTTTTGAAAACCCTAAATGATGCCGTGACTTTATTTGTCACAACTATTGCTTTTTTATCCAGGCCGTGACTTTTCAAATTTGAAAGTCACAGCTGTCCTTTTCACCACCATAAAGGTAGCGGCCAGTACTGTACAAAAGTAAAAAGGTAGCAGCCGTCATTGTTATCCCTTTTAGATAGGTGGAAGCATTCTAGAGGGTGTTTGGTCTCCCACATTACCTATAAATAGGCGATGTTTTGCACAGAAATAAAAAAGAGAAGACATACCTAGAGGCTAAAACTCTGTAAAAATATCTCCCCATTTGATATTCTCCCACCAATCCTATACTTCTCAAGCCTCGTTTATGTTCTTGCTTGCCTCGGAGGAGTTCCTGGAGCACATATTTTAGATTGGAAGTATTGTATTCTCACCATCAAGGGGCCATTCGAGGTGAATATTCACACGAGGTAACCTTAGGATCCCACGACTCTTCTTAAACCCTCATCTTCTTCCCCCGAGGGTGTCGTGGATAAGGTTTCCAATATTCTGTGGCTTGTTTATCATTCATTTCAATGCAAATAGTTATTTCTTTTAAGTTTTAATCATTAACAATATTTTCATAGCATTATGTTTCGTATATTTACATTTGTCAACATCCTGAGGATCTGGAACATAACAGTCGTAACTTTCCTATGCCATGGCCGTATGTTCTGTTAAACCCACAGTAATGGCCATTAGAATTGGATATATGCTGGTACATGTAGGGCTTTTTATATGGATGACCGTAACATTTAGTTGTTACGGCTGTGACATTGTTTTAGGGCCAGAAGTGCTAAAACCCTTTTCAAACCTCTCCATTATATGTTTATTTCAAGTTTCTACAATATTTTGTTGTTCTATTTAATATTTCACCTCTGTCTATCTTTCTGTTGGGTAATGAATGGTAGATTTGGTCTAGATCTAATAGGCTATGGTTTTCATCATATGTACTTCCATATCTATATATTTTGAGGTTATATTAATGTTACGGCCGCCGTCTTTTCCTTCATGTTTCTCACGGTCATCACCTCCCTTTGTTACGACCGTGCAGTTTCTAAGAGTTCAGTAGCATGTAAATGTGTTTTAAGTTCTCTGGTATTCATTTTTGATATCCTGTATATCAAAAACCAATGCATATGCAGTTTCTAAAACCAATGGGTTATGATCTCTATCCTGCATATCCTATCCATTTTAGCCTGTTTCAAGGCTTGTGCAATGCATATGCCCTTTTTGTACCTCATAAAAATCATAGCTGTGACATTTATTTGTTACGGCCGTGAAATATTTTTATTATGTTCCTCGCGGTAACCTTATTTAAGTTACAGCCGCCTATTTTGTGACTATATTTGTCACGGCCGCAAAATTTGTTGTTATAGTCGTGAGCTTTTATGTATGTCCAATAGCTTAAAATAATGCTTAAATATTTTCTACTTATTTTGTATAGCCTGTTTATAGCATGATAGGGGCCAAAATATTAATGCATAATCCTTAGAATCTTACTCGTTTGTTTACCACTTATTTGTATATTTTTCACTTTGCTTTGCTCAAACATTACGTGTAGCATATCTAAAAATAATAACTAAGTTGCATGACCCCATGATCATAGTTAGGTTTTTGTTTCATTGTTTGCTTTTGTTTGAACTCCCTTTAACCTCCTCTTCTGTATATGTTATCTTTAAAAAATTTACAACAAGAACTAACATTAACAAAATAAAGGCCAACCATATGGTTGGGCGAAAAGGGTGCCTAACACCTTTCCTTTTTGTACCCTAGCCGCCAAATCCTCTTTTCTCTGGTTACGTTTTTTAAAAAACCCACAGCCTTCTTTTTATTTTTCTTAATTTTTCTCAAAAACCAAATGGTGACTCAATTTTTTGAAGAAGGATGCTCAGATATCTTAGACTCTTTTATTTTAAAAAGAAAATAACAATTTTTGTTCAGAAAACAATAGATATTCAGTGCATCCCCCACGTGCTCCCATCAAAGCATCCGCACTTTGTTCTTAAGGAAATCAGGACTCCTATTTTTTATCCAAGGAGAAAATTCAAGCCAATTTGGGCTAGGCCATATCGAATCAAGACTATCATGACCGGCGCTGCTGTAATCATCATGGATTTGAATGGTAACACGTTTTCTAATTTGATCAACATGTACTAGCTCAAAAAGTATTACCCTTGAGAGAAAAATAACATATAAAAAAAAGGATGCTGGGTTAAAAATCGAAAAGGTGGCCCAGGCAAAAGTTAATGCAGCACGTAAGATCGAAAACACGAAAGAGCAAACTTGGCAAAAGTTAAGGCATCATAAAAGGAAAGTGTTAATACCCGAGAGTAAATAGAGCCCGAACTACACTATGGCCTGATTCTATTTTTAAGGATGCGTAGGTAGCTTTTTTCAAGAAGTCTGACCACCTTCTTTGTTTTAGCCATCTTTGAATCTGAGTAATGATCAATGCAAAATTATCTTTAAGTTCTGATAATAAAGTTGTTTGATTATAAGAATCGAAAAACTTTAAATAATTGGGATCCTTTTTTAGATAAACGTGGGATTTTCATTACTTCATCTACTATTACAAAATTTTGGAAATAAAGGGCAGGCATGCAAGTCCCAAACTCTAAATAAAGAAGAAAGTTACAAAATTCTAAAAGCAAAATAGATCTCTTAGATCTTCCTTCTCATTACTACTTATTCTTCTCTCTCTTCTTTGTTTCCGCTCTCTTTTTCCTGAACTAGCCATGCCTTATATTCCTCAGGGAGTTCAATGTGGGACAACTCTTGCATCTCCATTAGTGAACGAGATGGCTAAGCCTCCTGATACCGAACCAAAAATGGGGCCTGAAGGGAAGATGAATATATACGACCCCGTACGTCGTGAATTATGATCTAACCTCAACCAAACTACCTCATGATTTGGTGTGGATAGTAGAAGATGGACAGCTGCAGACCAATTAGCAAGACATTTAGATGGTCCATGGTAGTGACCCGATACATTTTTATTTTTAGTAATTAAATAATTGTCTTATAATGATTAAAATTAATGGTATTAATCTTGAGAGATCAATAATTCATAATATAGGTGATTGGTGCATGATGGGACACCGAAGTATTGGTATGTGATTAATCCCATATTAATGTTAGAAGATTAATAAATATCATATGAATTTATCATTAAATTGTGGAATGAATTAACTTATGTTATTAAATAATAATAATAATATTGTTAGCATCTCAGCCGAAGCTAAGACGCTTCGAGAGAGATCGAGAGACGGTGAGAGAGATCGAGAAACAGAGTGAGAGATCGAGAGAAAGAGGGAGGGAGAAATGCATATAAGAGAGGGAGATTTTGGGAGAGGGAGAGAGAGAGAGCTAGAAATCGAGAGAGAACCCAGGCGCGCGCGACGCGCAACCTCCCGCCACTGCCGTGTCCTGCCGCTCCGACCACCGTTAGCGTCGTCGATCACCAACCAGTTGCCGACTTCCCTCATTGTTTTCATTTTTTCCTAGCTCTCCCTCCGACGCCCCTTGTCCCCATTTTTTTGTGCTTCTTTCTGCCATTGATGGGGCTCAAGCTTGGGTACCAAGCTTTCTCGACAATTGAGGATTTCAAAATTTGGGAGTGTTAGAAGTCAATTAAAGCAACCCAAACCCTTAGCAGTGCCAAAACACCTCATTTTTTTGCTTGTCGAAAATCTTCTCCCCCATTGATGCTGAACATCTTTCCCCTTATTTGGTGCCGACGTTGCCTTCTTCAGTCTTCCGTGGTTTTGCTTTAGTGATTCAAGGCATGGGAAATTGGGAACAATTCCTAGAAAAGTTAAGTGGAAGAGTGGCAATTGAACAAAGCCTTGGAGACCCAAGTTACAAATGAGTAAGCCCCTTTCCCTGTGCACCGTTACAACTTTTCTTTTTCTTTTCCATAATTTTCTTTCTCCTCCCCTGAAAGCTTAACTAATGTTCTTTGTCTCTCTGTGAATGAGGACTATGGACCTGAAGGTAGAAATCACCAAGCTTTGGTTTGAACCTACAAAACAAAGAGGAGTTAATTGGAACTTCAAGTAACAAAAATCCCAAAGTGACCGAAACCCTAGTAAACAAACATGGGCAAAATTCTATGGCGTTGCGGCACTAAGAGGTAGGATTTGACTAATTTTAGTGCCTTGATATGAATTGTGTTGATTTGATTATTCATTAAGAAATCCTAAACTTTTGAGTGGCTAAAGTTAAATCTTGATAATTTTTGGGCTAATCAAATTGGATTCATCATGATTGGAAGACACTTTGGGGTAGGAGTATGAATGCGAACATTAAAGTTTGGTAGCTTTATAAGTCGTAAATTAGAAAGTCAAGAAAAGTTTAAAATGTGAAGTTAACCACTGAAGTTGTTAATGTTTAATTGACTGTGTGTATTAGACTTGGTCAAATGAGAATTGGGCAAGGCACTAATACCGTATTGACTTGATGAACTATGTGACCCAAATAAATTTTTAGCTTGCAGGTTGATGTAGAATTCATGAGTAATGGCAAACTTGGAGTTTATTGAATTAAAATTCTAAGAGAATAAACAGAACCTGGAATCAGTAACTTAAACATTGTGACTTGAAGATTTGAAGGTTTATGTTCAAATTGTTAGCTTAAACTTAAATTGTGAGAGTTTTGTTTGAATTCCATATTGAAGTCACGAGTTGAAGAATTGAGTAAAAAGAAGTTGATGTTGGGAAATTTTCATATGATGATGAAATAGAGGTCCCAGGAGAATTAATGAAATTAAGTGTCATGTTGACGGATGATTGGTAGATCAAACCCAGAGTAAAATTAGGAAACTTAGTAAGTTTAAATTATATGAAAGATAATTAGAATGTTTCATTTTCATTAAGGTTTAGCCTAGAAGGTAATATTATAAATTTCATCCTTAAGTTTTGTTAAACAGGGGCTGGAAGTTGAATTTGTATTTCAATTGTGAGATTTGGAGAGTTATCAAATTTCAAGCTAGCTCATGGAAGATTAATTTGGGGGTGTTTTATAGTTTGGTTGTACCGAAGTTATATAATGGTATACTTGACATTTGGAGTTAAGCATTAAAGTTGAATTGATCTTTATAAAATTTATTACACGAAATTGTAGAATACCATATGTCTTGGTTGTGGAGATTTACGGTTAGAATGGATATAATAATATTTTGAATTAGATAATTTGTTAGTGTATGAAATTGAAGTTAAAATTTTATAGTTGGATTTAAATGTCCACTAACACTTGGAATATAAATCCCAATGATGATGTTACAAAGCTTAAGGTTCATGAAAATAAAGTAATTAGTGAATTAAATCACTTTTATTGTAACTTATGGATTGTGGTGTCTAGTTGTTCTATGTTGTTGGATATCGAATTCTATTTTGTGACTTGAATTTATAATGTTATCTTGAAAATTCAAAAGTTTGAACAAAGAACATAACTTGCATTGTGATAAGACATAAATCATATAAGATTTAAGTAATATAATGGGTGTGTAATAAGAGTGGGTTAATTACACATGAATATGGACTTTGAAGTTAAGATTTAAATCTTGAGATGAATAAAATGATTTAAGATAAGTGAAATGAATGATGAATTGTGAATCGGACAATACAATGAGTTATGATTGGAATTCTATTGAAGATGAGATGATGTAAAGAAAATTGATACAGAATTCTTGTTGTAAGAAATGTGAATCATGGTACGAGATTTATGATGTTAAAATAGAAAAATATAATGAAAGTAATTTGAAAAATATATGATTGTGAATATGGAATTAGAAATGTCATGCCTCAAAACCCGGGGTCACGTGAAAATCCACCAAACACAAATTTTATAAGAAAATATAAGTTTTCATACATTAAAATTCACCTGTTGAAACCAAAGGAATGCCCAACAAAAGGATCTCTCATAAATAAATAACATCTAGATCCAACATGCTTACGATATATCGCCTTATGGCGTACAAAACTTGCCTTCAGGAACAGGCATACCAAAAAAGAAAAACTATAAAAGTCTTCTTCCACCGCGGGAACCACCAGAGCTACTCCTCAAGCATATCATCACCTGAAAATGATTTTACAGAAAATTTCCACCCGTGAGCCGAAGCCCAATAGAAACAGACTATAAAGCTCTAAAGCAAGAAAATATGCAACCATATGAGTGGGAGTTAAACTCAACCACCGAACCCAAAATGGGTTTCCACAAATCCCAAGTTTTCCCATCAGACTACATAAGTCTCCCAAAACGGTTTTATTTCATAAAATCCATGTTTTCATCTTTCAAACCAAGTATTGCAATATATGCAAATAATCAACCACACTTAAGGAAAAACAGTAATCAAAACATTATTCCCTCGCAGAATGTACCATCGCGAAAAAGATGAATATGATCCTATGTACCGACTCTATCACAAGGGGACAGACGAAGCAACTATAGACCCCTGTCCAGTATCTAATCCCTATACATCATGGACTGGTTAGATACACACAGGTTCTATACGGAACACCATGACATAACCACTAAATTAACGGGCGACAACCCGAGGGAACTAAGCACCCAGCCGTCTCAATTTAAGGGGACTAAACGGAAGGACTTGAGTACCTACTCTACGCACGTTTTCGGACTTACACCGAGGGCAACTCGTGCCAAATACACGTCATCCCGGTACATC